>JASCZI010272008.1:25525-36345 GCA_036250425.1 Stylosanthes scabra
AATTTTACTTAGCTGCTGCTACACATTTGCCATTTGGTTTGATTGTCTATACAAAATAGTTCAGTCTTCAGTGGGCTATTCAAAATTTATATATTTCAGAATAAGTATCATTATAAGTTATAACTGATTATTTATAACTTTTAGCGTCATAAACTGAGCTTAATTTGGATTTCAAGTGTGCTATTCAATGTTGAGTTCTAAAAGCAATCAACTTTATAAAGGGCAAAAGATCAACTCTCTCTAGAGATGGATGAAATTGACATATGTCCTTACTACAGCTCATGATGAAATGTTATGTTAATGTGAAGCACATCAGAAAATGAGTGATGCTAAAACATGATAAAATGAGAAATTTTCAAGTTTCCAGAAAGATTGATATTTTCAGACTTCAACCAGGTGGCCAATTCATCTGTCTCCCTCCTAGCACATGCAAGTGTAGATGATACACAGATTGACCTAATAATCAGAAACAAAAGAGATTATTAATGTGAGTGCACGGAAAGAAAATGATAACCATTGTAATGAGCAAAATGAAAACGATTCTGAGAAATTTGCAAAAGAAAGAAACAAGCCTTACATGCAGTTGGACCACTGTTTATGACAACACGAAATCCATCAAGGATACCTTCCTTCTCAGCTACTATTTTTGCAGCATACAGAAGTTGACCTAGTATTTCTCCATGTCTACCCTCAGCCTGCAAATTATGAAAGATATTTGATTGTTACATCAAATGAAAATGTTTCTTTAGCATCTATTTTCCATGCAAACCCCCCATTTTATTATCCTTAGATTTTTGCATGACACTCACTGCAATACTCAAACTCTTATGCCTGTACTTGTATGTATTTAGTTTTGGTTAGAAGAGAGGGTCAAAGGCCAAAATTTTATATGAATAAAAGATATAGAAAAGCTTAGTATTTTTTCTTCAAATCAGAAGCCACTACAGTGGCCACAGTGAGGCAAAAGCTAAAAGAAAATGCTGATAACTGAATACTTAACAATGCAAAACTTCATTTGTGTACAGATAAGGATGATTCGTCACCTTGGCAAGTTCTGTTAATCCGTTCCTAAGTTTTGGAATGACAAGAACATGAACTGGAGCCTGTGGATTGATGTCCCTAAATGCAAGGACCTTTTCATCTTCATATACAATGCTAGAAGGGATTTCCTTATTGATTATCTTGTCAAATCTGTTATAAAGAACAAGCCACAAAGTTAAAACAATAATAATAAATAAATAAAAAAAGATGATTAAGAAATCATGTTAACAATTTCAGAGGTTTAGCCAAGACTTTTAGCTTATAAAGCAACACTTTTTTTTTTCTTACATTGAATATTTTGGAAAAGTTCTATCTTGTAATTTAAAAGGAAAGTGGTTATGCTTTTACTTCCAAAAGTTCTTTGATTTTGAAGATTCTGAACTTAAGAGAGTTTCAAATATGTTTCAGAACATTAGCATTGTTCAACTACTTAATGATTACAGTAGTGGCATCATGTAAAATGCTGATACATTGTTGGAGCTCCACTATCAGCAGTAGCAGCAGCTGCTTTGGCTGCAGCCTGTTCATCATGCGCAGCCCTCGTACTAAACGGCAACCTGTAACGAGAATCAGAGTGAACAAATAGTTATCAATAATTCGCTTTTATCTTTCGCCATCACTATCACTTTTCGTTACATTCTTGAATCAATTTATCCAGCCATGTTGATCCATAGGCCATAGATAGCACTTTATTGTTATCAACAGAGGGAGTAATAATCAATGAGGGTAAATAAATCCACATAATGTATAAAAAGTTATGTGAAAAGATTCTGAAAACCAAACTGATTAAGCATTTAATAAATCCAATGCTTATATTAGGGTGAAACCCTTCAATCTTGTTATTTCCAATGCCTTCCAAGCAAAGTCTTATCAATACTCTCAATTTCACCAATAACTAAGCCATTAGTTGCAAATTGGAATGGAAATGAATACTCTCAATTGAAAATAGAATCCAATCATATCAAACACACTGAATATAAGGAAATTAACACCATTAGGTCATACTGTCACCAAATGCTAAAATATTTCACTGATAATCTGAAAAAATTCCCTTTCTGTATTTATTAATTCCGTGACTGTGCAAACAAGTTTCCACAATTTTTCTGGTTTTAATCACTGCCCATCTCATAAAAAAGACAACTTTAACTGCTTTTAAGTTGTAACACACAAAAATGAAGAGAAACAAGAAGAAACCTGCGACATGGAAGAGGAAGAACAACAGACTTGGAGAAATTGAGGTTGCAAGCTTTCACAACAACAAAAGGTCTTGCTAACATGAATGGAGAATAGTTCCTGCAAATCATAGAAAAAAGCAAATTCATATCTTGATCATTGCGCAAACACACACAAATTGAGAGTGAGTGAGTGGTATGTACCTGAGAAGAGAGAAAGGAACCAGTGCTGCCATGGTTCCAGCGAGCTAAATGCCTAAATGGGGTTAAAAAAAATTAAAAAATCTTTGGCCTTTTTAATGTTATGTGGAGCTATTGTTCTCTGTGGAAAGGTCCATCCAAAATGGCTTGTGAAAGGAACCATCTTGGCCGTTGAAAATGGTGGGTCATGCTTCTCATCTAGCCATTCATATTCTCCGGTTCTAAATTCATATTTGACTATAAATAGACCCAGAAAAATAAGGGTGGAAAAAAAAGAAAAAGATTAGCACAAACAAGAAGAAGAAAAATGGCAAATTTTGTTCTGCAGGTTCCATCTATTAGGTTGAGGAGCTTCACTGTGTCTGCTTCATCCAGTTCCAATGGTGGTGAACAAATCTTTCTCTCTCTGTTTCTATAAATCAAAAATTTTTTTTTATTTATTTGTTTATTTAATTTGAATATTCAGGGGCTCCTCCAGGTGGTTTAGGAAGCAGTAGTGGAGGTGGTGGAGGGCCAGTGATAGTGGAGCTTCCTCTTGATAAGATCAGAAGACCTTTGATGAGGACAAGATCAAATGATGCTACCAAAGTTCAACAGCTTATGGATAGTATCAGTGAAATTGGTCTTCAAGTACCTGTAAGCATTTGCTGCTGTTTCTTTTTTTCTTTTCTTTTTTTTTTTGTTTTGCCAGATTACTATTCAAAGTTTATATGTTTTATATTGGAGTTTATATGCTTGCTACTATGTTGGTTTTGTGTTTGTTAAATGTTATTTATGTATTGTGGGGGTGTAATTGGATATCATTTGGAATTTGGATTGGAATCTAATTGTCTGAGATGAAATTTGTGTCTTCTTTGATCTTCTTTGTGGTTTAAAAAAACCAAAAATGTAAAAAGTTGTTACCACAAAAAATGAGTCGCTATTTATTTGAATATGCAGCGACTGATTTAGTGATTGAATTTTTGTATACAAATGTCATGATTGAAAAAAGTTTCATTGTTAATAAGAATTTTCTGTTCAAAGGAAGGAACTAGACTGGACAGAAAGAATGAGACCACATCCAAGTACATTTGGATATTATAAAGAGGAATAGGCTAATTTCTATTAGCCAAAATCTGAAATGTGATGAACAAAAAAGAACAATAAAGAATTCTTAATTTTGTGTTTTCTCAAGAGATCAACCCTTCATTTTTTTTTTTTACTGAGTCACTGAAAATTGGCTAAGACAACTAGTTTCTTTATGTTGATTGCCATGCTAACTACACAAACTGTTCTAGTTAAGACCTATGTTTTGTGGTTTATACTTTCATGTTGTAAAATCTATAACTCCTAAAGAACCCTTTTTTTTTTTTTTTCTTGTTGAATAGATTTCTTATTCATAAAATATCATGTGCAGCTGCAAATTTAAGTTCCTTTTGCATGCTACAGATTGATGTGCTAGAGGTTGATGGAGTCTATTACGGTACTTGCTTTTCCGGGCTAGAAATGCTTGCATGATCCCGAAGCACATTCGATGCGTGCTTTGGGAACATTATATTATATGGTATCTGAGATATAACACACAGTGAAAGGGTTAGGAAAATGAAAAAGAAAAACTAAACAAAACAAAACAATAAGACAAGAATGATGAAGGAGTTGAAAAGATCTACCATGAACATGGAAGACTAATTATTTTACAGGATAAATCATCTTCTTTCTGATTCTATTTTGTGTCAGAGTGGAAACACAAGCAGAATATACATATCCTCTTTGGTTTGTAGGTTTCTCCGGGTGTCACCGCTATGAAGCGCACCAGCGCCTTGGTCTCCCTACCATCCGTTGCAAAGTTCGCCGCGGCACGAAAGAGACTCTAAGGTGAGCTCATAGGATTAAGGAAAAAGGTTGAACCAATTGTTTTCAACCAACATTCCCTCAACTTTGTATTCTTGTATCTCATTTTCTCTTTCTCAGATTGACAAAAGAAAGTTAACATGTTTTGCCAAGTCTTAGATTCATGAGTTCTTACAGATTTTCGGTTATTATCATGCTGCAGGCATCATCTTCGCTAAATAATTGATCATCTTATCATTCAAGTAATAGCAGCTCTCCCTCCTGCTTCTGAAGAATCTGTATTATGTTGTGGATGTGGATGATATGTAATGCTTACAAACACTATAAAGAAACAGGACAATGCACTTTTGTTTTAAATAGCTAAATCTCAATCATAATTCATATTATATAAAATAGATATTAAGATTTTCATTATCTTCGTTGTTACTGTCATTATCCAAGCCCTATTCCATTCCTGGTAGAAGTTTTGACTTTCAGCCTATTTCCTAACATATTTTTATTTAAAAAAAAAAAGGACTATATCAATATCAAATAGAAATTTGTTCATATGTTTTTTTTTTGTGTTATTTGACATTAAAATAATATTTTATTTATCATAAAAATAAATAATTTGATTAGATTTAATTGAATAAAATAGATGTAGGTAAAAGACAAATATATTCCGAACTTTTTAAAATTGGATAAAAATGTTTTTCATTTTATTGAAATACCCACGTGCTTCCAACTTTTGAGAAAAGTGGAAATATTACTCTTTTATTGGTCTAACCCACATGTGATAGTTATATAGGCGTGTGATGTGACTATCAACTGCGCCTAACAGATCGTAACGGAGCCATGTTATACACTCGTAATAGATATTAGATAGTAAAATGAAGTCGTTACTCCTCTTTTACATTAATCCTTTAAAAGTAGGATTTCATTCCCCCAAAAGAATGTCTAAGGTCAATTACGAGTCTTGTTTGTATAATGTGACTTCGTTACAACCAGTTAGGCACCGTTGATAACCACATCACACGCCTTCATAATGGTCACACCTGTATTTGCAATGGAAGAATAGTAGTGTCTATTTTTTTCGAAAGTTGGAATATGTGGGTATTTCAGCAAAATAATAGAGAGTAAAAAATAATGCTACGGAATTAATGTTATGGAGCCAGAGTCAATAATTAAATTATCATTCAAAATTAAAAAAATTATCATCTAAATAATATATAAATTATCATCAATAACTTATGTTCGCTTTTTATTGATTGAGTTGACTCGTTAGTTTTTTTCTTTTAAAAATATCAGAGATACAATTGACACAAGGACGGCTTGGGAGATATATAAAGGAAATGACGATATTAACCTTTGGGTATGAGAAAGGGGTTTAAAAGACCTATTTCCGCTTCTCTTGTCATCTCCTCCGTTTTCTGCTACTATGAACTGAGCTTACCAAACAGCAGAGTGAGGGTTTCGGTTTCGTGAAGAAGCTTCCAGAACAATGGAACCTCAATCCTACGCCCGCATGCCGCGCGTCAAGATCCGCGAACTCAGGGACGACTACGCGCGCTTCGAGCTCCGCGACACCGACGCTTCCATCGCCAACGCCCTCCGCCGCGTCATGATCGCCGAGGTCCCAACCATCGCCATCGACCTCGTCGAAATCGAGGTCAACTCCTCCGTACTCAACGACGAGTTCATCGCTCACCGACTCGGACTCATCCCTCTCACCAGCGACAGGGCCATGAGCATGCGCTTCTCACGTGACTGCGACGCCTGCGACGGCGACGGCCAGTGCGAGTTTTGCTCCGTCGAGTTCCACCTTATGGCTGTGTGCAGGAACGACGAGACGCAAGATGTTACGAGCTCCGATCTCATCAGCTCTGACCACACCGTTGTTCCTGTTGATTTCTCGGATGCCACCATCGATGCCTCTTCTGATGGAATAAGCGGCAATAAGAAGTATTCTCATTCCTTTCTTTCTTTATTTTCTAACGAGTGCAGTTAGGGCACATGTTAAGGATATTAGATATTAGATGTGTTGAATGAATTGGAAGAATTATTGAATTTTGTGCTTCTATTCAGGCACTAATGTGTGTTTTGGTTTTCAAGTTCTGGTTGTTTACTTTCTTCATTATTGCTGTTATAGGATAAAATATTTAGTTTTTCTGGCAAGGTCATTGTTTTTAAGTTGATCCTTTTGTTTTTCTTGAAAATTGATTTTAGGTGGTTTGATTTTGTTGTTTCTTGAATTCAGGGGAGGGATTACAATTGTGAAGTTGCGGAAAGGTCAAGAGGTGAAGCTGAGGGCAATTGCTAGGAAGGGGATTGGCAAAGATCATGCCAAGTGGTCACCGGCTGCAACCGTTACTTTCATGTACGAGCCGGAGATTCACATAAATGAGGATTTGATGGAGAGCTTGACACTTGAGGAGAAAAAAGAATGGGTTGAAAGTAGTCCTACCCCGGTTTTCGATATTGATCCTGTAACGCAACAGGTTGGCCACTTTTCACTTATCTCATCAGTAATGCTAGAAATGCTCTTATCAATTTATTCGTACCTATATGCTGAGATTCTCGAATTTTCCTAAAAGTGCTGGTTTGAGGCTTATATTATATTGTATTTTTATTATAGACTAGTAACTTGATGGTTTGATAGATTGATTACCTGATACTTCTTATGAGGAAGCATTAATTGCTAATGGTCTTGGCCTCTTGGGAATTCTTCTTCCATTATTTCAGAATCAAATATTCAAATTGTAATTTAGGCCTACAGAGTCACATAGTGAAGGCATATGCTGCAGCTTAGACTTAGAGACAACTTAAGCCTATATGTTGGTGAAGCTAGCTGCCACCTTTAAAAAAAAAATGTTTTGTCCTCTGTGTTTTAAGCATTAGAGTGCTAGCAGAGAATTCAGATTTATTTTGGATTAAGGTGGTGTTCGAATATACATTATCACCGCAACAATGTTTACAAGTTGGACATGGTTGCAGAGAAAATTTACATGTAAAATAGCAAACTAAGTGTACGAATAATTAAAGTAACAAAAAGAATATTGTTAAAAAATATTGTGAAGGATTTGCTGCATAATGAACCTTAGGTTTCGAAAACAACATATAAGATGCTAATGCCGAGATTAAGTGATTAGGATGCCCATGCTTTTAATTGTACCTTGTTGACTGAATAAAGCACAAAATGCTGTGTCTTTCAATTGTTGATATACAGCACTTCATACCCATTTGTAAGTTCAGTTTGATTGTTATGGTGAATCCTTCCTTCTAGTTCAGCATAACATAAAATACCAAACTTTGCAATGCTACGATACAATTGTATCAAGGTGTTTGTTGTAATTAAGCTTCTAGTATTTAACAGGTTATGGTGGTTGACGCCGAGGCATACACCTATGATGATGAGGTCATCAAGAAAGCCGAAGCTATGGGGAAGCCGGGCCTTGTAGAAATCAATGCGAAACAGGATAGCTTTATATTCACTGTGGAAACTACTGGAGCCATAAAAGCTTCTCAGTTGTTGCTAAATGCCATTGAAATCCTGAAGCAGAAGCTGGATGCTGTACGTACATCTTTGGATACAGTTGAGGCTGATGATCAGTTTGGTGAGTTGGGTGCACATATGCGAGGAGGATGATCAAGGTTATTGTTAGAAAGATGGCAAAGTTGTTATTCTTGAATATGTTTGGTACATTGTATTAACCAAGGATGCTAATTATCTATCACCTTTTGTCATGTGGAGGAGATAGACAACTTTCAAATTTGTGTAGTTTTGAAAACAATGGTTAGCATATGGTAACATCTTTTAGATCGTTTGCATTCTAGCGAAGTACAACTAAGTTTCTTCACGACATATGAATCAAAGGATGAACTATTTTGCACATAATTTCAGTTGCAAGAACCTATTAATATTCTTAATACTAAAAGTTATATTTTGTATAGTCTTGAAATGATAGTTTGAAACATTAAATACATTTTAGCTTGAGTTTGAACTAAGCGAAAGGTTAAATAAGTGGCTCAAAGAAAGCAAAGCGATAAAGCATGAAAACTTTGCTCTGAATTCTAACTAGCTGCATAGCAGAGACTTGATATGGCATTGATTTTAAACTATCCAGGCTACTACAAAAGAAAGTTTTAGTATGACATGATATACATTTTGCCAAAACTTGTGGAAACCTGCTTAGATGATTTTATGATATTATGAACAACTGATCACTAACAAATGGATAATAATTTACCAGCTCTTTCTGAAGTATCTTAACAATATTACTACAATACTACTTATATCCTAACGGACCAGATCTAGATACTGCAAACCTAGGAAGTGGACTTGGCCCAGTACTCCCAGAAGTTGACCCTTCAACAGATTTGACCCTATTTCGGCTAGTACTGTAATCCAAAGGACCAGAGCGACGGGCAATCCTCTGCCGGTTGTCCATGCTCCTTAAGTTTCCAGTATCAATCTCATAGAGGTGTTCTTGGCCATGTGATGATGACCCTTTGAAATACCCAGATGAGTCGTTGGTATAATGCTGCGGTGTAAGGTCCCCGCGAGGCTGCCTTAAGATCGGAGAAGCATGCGCTAGCATGATGGCAGGTGAATGACGGGGAGATGAATTCAGTATTGCCAACGGGGTTGATGGAGTATCTGCGTAGTATTGGCTGTATATTGAGCGGAGAATGGAGTAAGGAACGTGAGTTTCCAATGAGCTTCTTGGAAGGTATGGTGAGATCTCGCAGAGTTGGTCTAGGAAGATAAGCTGTGCTACAAGATGAGATCTGCACATAATCAAATACGCAAAATTAAAAATAACACCAACAAGGAAAAAGAAAAATCTTACTAAACAACAAGATGAGAATGTTTCAGGTAAAATATAGCAATGATAGAGCTTTAATAGTCATTTGATATATTTACCTATGTGTTTCGCTCCAATAATCCAGTATGATCTCAGCAGAGAGCTTCACAAATAATTGCAGCGTGGACTTGATGCTTGCTTCAGCTGACACAGGACCTGTTAATTCAGGATCCATTCCCTGGCTAGCATGCACATTTGATATAGACGACCTTTGCTGATGTTCCCGTTCTAATCTCACAAACTCGCTTCCAGCAATCACAGCAGAAATGCACCTGCTCAGTAGTAAGGGGTTAGAGCCAGATAAATGGTACCAAAATAAGTATATGCCAATGTGTTGTACATTGATCTCTAACCCCGGAATTAAACAAAACAACACATGTAGGCTTGATGTTTGTCAATCCAATTCCAATGGCATTGGGTCAGACTACAACTACGAAAATACAAGCTCCAGATAATTACAAAGCTTTAAGCACGATAATGACATATAGCCTGGGTAATTATTCATACTGACCTGGCTAAGCAGTGGATATTGTTAGTAAAACCCTCTGTGTCGACATTGAATGCGGTAGTGGACCAAATATTTGAGGTCATAAATGTTGCAAATAAGTATGGTAACAAGCTCCATGACCCATCACTTGCACCGCCAACTTCTTCTAAAATTGATCTCACCCAAATTGAATCATGATCATTGACAACACCTGCAATATTTGCCACTGATCTTATTCTCTTGATTTCTTCCTTTTCAGGTACTTCATCAGGAAGATGCTTAACCACCCCGTCTAGCAGTGAATGTATCAGGGGAGCACCTTCTTCAAGTACAGCACCAGAAGCCTCAGATAGTAGCCGATCAAAAGACAGGGCTAGGCCAGCCTGAACACAAAAACCAATCAAAGTTTCCAGATCAACTATTTGCCGCATGGAAGCTTCCCTTTCAAATCTATCACCAGCATGCAGGCTGGTAGCAACTGACTCGAGGACATCACGGTTTGATCGCAACGATGTGTCAATACAGTTTAAAAGTGCAGCTGTGTGTTCTTTTAGCATCCTGTCTAGCCTGTCTACCCCATAGCCACCAAAAATCCGAACAAATGCCTGCAGTTCCCTGAGATCAGTGACTGAATCTGCGAAATATCCACCAACAGGCCTTGTACTCTTGAAGCATTTATGGATTGGAACAAACAAGATACCAGCACCTGAAATGTCCTTGATTATGTTTTCAATATACCAATTGCATACAGATTCAGTGGCTGATCCCGTGTGTTGGTCTGTTGGTTTCTCAAACAAGTGCAAAGAAGAAACTGGTCCTGAAAAGGATTCTGAAAGTAAAACTTCACGAATACCCTGAGTGATGTCCATGCTGATGTGCTGCTCTGCCAGATGCACAATGCTAACATGCCTCTGAATCAGTGATTCCAGCACTGTAGGCCGTTGAAGATCATTATCTGTTTTTAAAACACTAAGCAATCTTCTCCTGAAGTTGCCAAGAATGCATTCTCTCATGTACTGCAAAAGAAGCATGACTAAGAAAATCAGAACATAAGGAATATATTGGTTTGGACACAGTACAACAAACAAATTGGGAGTGATTGTATAATGGCTTGGGTTTAATGTCTACACTATACTTCTATACGTAACTACAGGAATGTTAATGTCATTCAAATTTTCTTTCAAGCAAAATATTTCTGGATCATCGTCCTCTTGAATTGGGGGGGGGGGGGGGGGGGGAATGGGA
>JASCZI010272008.1:54037-66475 GCA_036250425.1 Stylosanthes scabra
GGCCTTTGTGGCAGGATCAGCAATTATAGTTGTTGAATTACTAGTTATTGTCACTTTCAGGGCAGTGCCAAGCTGATCTGATGTTGCACCTTCAAGTGTAAGACCCAAGTCTCCACAAAGAAAATCACCACCTGTGATTTTAATGTAAACATGATGTCACACAAGCAGAGCAGAGAAAGTGTGCTCATCAATGAAAGAAATGGGAACAAAGTATCTGGGCAGATTTAAGGAAAAAAGAAAACTTCAAATTATGCTCATACAGTCAAGATATCATGAACAGCTCCTAAATAGTGGCAACCCGTATAATATATACACTTCAAATCATAAGATCAGGACTGATTTTTACTAAAGAAAGACAAAGACTAACAAAGAATTTGCTGTTTATACTTACAACAGAATATGCATAACACTAAAGTAAAGGAAGTTTCCAAAGATATTAGTAAATGCTGTAGGAACTCACCTGTCATAAGTGCAATATCCTGTAACAAAGCTTTCTTTGCATCTCCAAATCCTGGACATTTTACAACTGCAACTCTTATTAATCCTTGCATTTTGTTCACTGTTAACGTTTCCAACACTGGCCTTGAGACATCCTCTGCAATGATTAAGAGTGGGGCACTCAACTGCATAGCCTTTTCCAGCAAAGGAACAATTTCTTTGACAGTCAAAATCTTTTGGTCAGTCACCAAAACTTTAGCATGGTCAAACTCAACAATGGACTTCTCCTGGTTGGTAATGAAGTGAGGAGACATGTAACCCTTATCAATCTGCACAGAAGGAACCAAAACAACTATAACAAGGCAAAAGACAAGGGTAACAATCATTCAGATCGGAATGACAGGAAAACTAATGCTTGTTATCATTGACTTCTATCCTAACGCATGATACCTTCATCCCTTCTTCAATTATCAGAGAGGTCTCAAATGATGAAGATGACTCAATAGAGATCACCCCATCAGAGCCGATCTTCTCTATAGCTTCAGCAATCAAGTTTCCCACAAACTCATCATTTCCAGCAGAAATAGAAGCTACAGCTGCAAGAGTGGGAAAATCTTCCTTCAATATTTTCATCTTGAAAACACCCATTGCTTCGGAAAACTCAAAAATAGAAGAAGCAACTACCTTTAATATGAGCCCTTCCTTCAATTGGAATACTTTTCTGCTTCAGAAACTTGACCAAATCTTTTACGGTCTTGTCCATTCCCTTCTTCAAAGAAATAGGATTAGCCCCAAATGCAACTGCTAACAGTCCAGATTTAATCATGGCTCGAGCCAAAATAATTGCGGTGCTAGTGCCATCACCAGCCAAATCATTCATTTTACTAGCAACCTACAAGCAGGGAAAAAAAGAAGGAAGAGAAAAAGCAATACATCTGAGGTTATTTTAGTCTCAAATTTATTCCATTTAATCCGAGGCAAAACCTAACAACCATGATCAACCTCTTGAATTAGCATGGCACCTGCATTCTCAATTGCATCAGAAAGCTCTATGGACCGAGCAATTGTAACGCCATCATTAATCACTTTAAGGTTTCCAGATTCGGAGAGAATAACATTTCGTCCTGCACGGTCAGGAGCAAGATAAACAAACTTGTGAATTAGAATCCCATAAGCAGCATGTACAATGTGCAATCAACAAACAGCAAATCAAAATATCAAAATACATATACATATACAACCCTCTTGTAAGACCAAAAGGATGAAAACAGAACCCATTTTCCATTGCATTATAACTTAATAAGCTGCAATTCGAGTTCTTACTCTTGGTCATTAGTAAATATCACGAAGCATTAACACTAACAATAACAAGTATCATTAATGGTGAATACTCATGTGCAGTCGACTTCATGTGAAGTTGCTTGTTAAAAGCCGTTAGATGAGTTGACATATTTGACTAAATTGTGATCTAACGGTTTTAAAGCGGCAACTTCACGTGGAAAAAGATCCTCTAAAGTTGTTAAAAATTTGTAACATGGTAAAGTAATGATTTAATCACCTTTGGTTTTGTAATTTTTATTACTTGTGGGTTCCATCATTTTCTTTAAAGTGATTAGTAACTTTAAGGAGCTTAATCCACTTCACTTGACTCTTAATTGCACCTGAGTTTCCACCATCGTTAATACAATAATACTATTACTAATAAATGAATATTAGAACATTCTTGACATATATCATTTCTCTCAATACATACTACTACTAACTAAATGTCAAAATTTAATAAAATAACATTTCCATGGAAACTTAGCTGGTGAATCAATCCTTTCTAGATCGAATATAATGGAGTATTGATATAATATACTAGTCATTGAGCATTCAAAACCATGAAATTCATGATGAAACAAATTTGAAAGATGTACCTTTGGGTCCTACAGTAAGAGAGACAGCATCAGCAAGCTTATCAATCCCTAATTGCAAAGCCTCCCTACACTCTTTACCAAATGATATCCTCTTCGGCCCTGCGCTCACCACAAACTTCGGTTTTCTTCTCCCAACACCAAACGCCATTCGTTTAGAACAAACAAGAAGATTCTGCTGCTGCTGCACCAGCAACACCGTGAAAAAAAAAAAAAAAGCGAATTTGAACTCGGAAAAACAGAGACAACAAAGGAGGGAAGTGGAGTGAAGGAGAAAAAATCGTAAGAGAGACTTACAGAAATGAAAGCGTTTTGATTTGGAGGGAAGAGCCATGGGCGAGCCATTGAAGCTCCAACATTCATCACTGACAAGAGGATGTGAAAATCGACATTCAAACTCTTCAAGAGCTTCTGCACTCTATTGTGCCTATTTTGGGCCATAGGTTGGGCTGGCCTAAATTAATAATCCTCAGCTTCTGGTTGTTATCAGGATCAGGCCCATTTTGACACATGATTTTATTTTTTCACCGTATGTGTATAGTATTTTTCTTTGGCTAAATTAGCAAAATACTTGTTCTAATGGTCATTAAAAATGTGATAAAAATAATTAAAACATGTGTAAAAAATAATAATAATTAAAATATATTCAATTTCTATTCATATTTGTTAACAATTTTTAATAATGCATGCATCCAAGTAATTTCACCAACTAAGTCAAATTAAGCACTCCTAACACACTTTCACCAAACATACGTGAAAACAAGCGCATTCATCCACCTGCTTTTTTCCCTTCTCCTTCTTCTTCAATGTTATTACGTTTCCATTGTTATGTTGCAGCCACCACCATCATTATTACTGCAGCCACCGCTTTTATCATTGTAGCCGCCATTATCATTGTCGTCTCTTCTTCTTCCTTTTTTATCGTCCTCTTCTTCTTCCTCCTCCTCATCTTTCTCCTCTTTTTTCTTCCTCCTTTTCTTCTATTCATCATTGTATTGTGAATTTTTATGAAAACATAAACGGATTTCATAAAAAATAAAAATGAATTTTCATACAAAAACTAAATTGGATTTTCACCAAATAGAAACGGATTTATTATTAAACAGAAATAGATCTATTACTAAACAGAAATTGATTTTCATGAAAAATAAAACTAGACTTTTTTTTCTTTTTTCTTCTTCTCCTCCTCCTTCTTTGCGTCCCCCTTCATCATCCTCATCCTCTGTGTTATATTTCTTTTTCTTCCTATTATTCTCCACTTTCAAAGATGTTATGATTCTCCCTCCCACTCCTCCTTCTCCTCCTCCTCATCCTTCTCAATGTCGCCGTCGTTATCGCTGCTGTCTTCTTCTTTGTTTGTCGTCGTCATTGTCTTTCTCCTTATCGTCGTCGAAGAAATAACAGGAGTTGACGGAGAAGAAGATGAATAATGATGAGAAGAAGGAAGAAGAAGAAAAAGCTGCAGGAGGTGGAAGAAGAAAAAGCTGTAAAAACTGACGTGAAAAACGCGTGAAAATTTTAAACTTGGTTGGATTTGGTCGCTAAAAATGCTTAGTTATCTATAAAGGTTGAAAAAGATAATGAGTGGCTTAGCGTTTAGTAAATTATATTGTATTTTTTTTTATAAAAAACAAATTATTTTTGTATTTAACAAATATCTCATCTATGATCTATTTGATCCCAATTATTGTAACTATATTTGAATACTTATTTAAATAGTGTGGACAAAAATTCGGAGTAAAATTTGGTCATTCACAATAATTTTTTTTTATAAAATACTAATTTTGACTTTTGAGTATAAAAATATCATTTTTTTAATAGAACAGTAAAAGATAATGAAGTAATTATTTTTGTCGTTCTTATTATTGTCGAGGTTATTTTAGTCATTAACTTTGAGAGACATTTTGCTTACCCTTTTTGGCTTTTTTCTTTGGATGCAGTGAGAAGGTGAATGAAGCAGTGAAGCATGCAAGTGTCATCAATCTGCATAGCAAAATTTGGAGGAGTTTGCGTGAAGGCGCAGCAGCACGACACCACCGTGAAGAGGAAGTCCATGGCGGAAGCCGCAGCTCCCAAGTGGGCTCAGAAGACTGTCAGTTTACCCGCCTATAAGCGCGGTTGTCATCTCGTCACTTCCAAGGTCCATTCTCTCACTCTCTTTCATTATTTGTTTAATTTTTTAATTTTCGCGAACCCTAACCGTTGATTGAACTTTGATCGGGAATCAGATAGTGAAGGAAATTGAGCAGGATCTGTCTGGATTCAAGTGTGGCCTTGCTCATCTCTTCTGTGAGTATAATCTATTTCGTTTTCATTTCGATTTTGATTGTTTGAGCTCAGTGCCACTGAAATTGGAATTGTAATGGCAGTGCAGCACACGAGTGCTTCTCTTACTATTAACGAGAATTACGATTCTGATGTTCGTGATGATACTGAAACCTTCCTCAATCGAATTGTTCCTGAGGTTCTTACATCTTTTAGACTATTATTTTTATTCTTATTTTTATTTTAGTAGCTAACTATTTAGCGTTATAGAAATACTGAAAAAGCAACTTGTGGTGTGCAGGGTTCATCGGCTCCTTGGAAGCATACTCTAGAGGGTTAGTTAACTGTAACTCAGTGTCTCTTTGTTTCTTCAATTGACTGTGTGTGTTTGGGTTCGAGTTTACAAGTTTAAGATTGAGACATATCGTGATTTTCTAGAATTAATTTTTATTATGAGTGAGTTTTAGTTGAAAAGATGTTAGAATCATGTGTCTGGTGGTTTGGACATCTTAGAAGAAGACTAACAGAGCACCTGTTAGGAGGATGGATGAAATGGAAGGTGGACAAGGGGCGAAAGGTAGAGGAAGGCCTAAGAAGACCATCCATGAGGCGGTCAAATGAGATCTACATGTAAACAGTCTCTCTGTAGACATATATATGATAGAGCTCAATGACATCATTTGATCCATGTAGTCGACCCCACTTAGTGAGACAATGCTTTGTTGTTGTTGTTTGTTTAGTTTTAGTTTAATGTTAGTTTGGCATTGAATGTTATTTTAGATGATATTATGGTTTAGGGTCTTAGTTGGCGTATTTACCAGAGTGGTGAAAGAAATAAGGGGATTTCTGATACAAATTATATAGTTGGAGTTGTGTTTCTGATGTGTGTACAGACTTTTCTGGTTTTAGACATTGACCTTGCTAGACACCAATCTTCTATAACGTGATTTTTTTTGTCTTGGAAGTTATTCTTGTTTTGTTCCTGTAGCTGATCATTTTTCTTTAGCTGCACTCAGTATACAGAAATTCTAATGAATGATTTGCTGCTAAGAACTCATCTTCTAACACCAGAACTCAGCCTTTTCTGGGGCCTAAGGCCCATAAACCATAAACATCATAATTCAGTAACTAGGCATAATCTTGTGCTTTTTTTCTCCAGTTTTTCCCATATGTGTTGAATATTTTTTCCTCTATTTTATTTTCTATCCATTACAATGTCCTTTGGATTGGAAATTTTGCAGGCCCAGATGACATGCCAGCTCATATTAAATCATCAATGTTTGGTTGTGCACTCACGTGAGAACTGCTTCGTGCTTCAATTTGATTCATTGTGCTGAAAATATATGTTACAATGTACTGATATCTTGTATATATTTTTCTTTTAAAGGATACCAATAACAAATGGAAAGCTTAACATGGGGACATGGCAGGTAACAAAATTCATCTTGTATTTATGGTTGGGAAAAAAATATTAGATCACAAACAGATTTGAAATCTCACTACAATTTTCCAATATTGCAGTTCCTATAATACATATACATGGAAAATCTTGATCAATGTATTGCATTTCATCCATATTGACATGCTAGATTATATTCTCACATCATGCATGCATTTGAAGAGGGGCAACAAGATTTACCAAAATAAATAAATTAAACAAGGACAAAACAAATTATTGAAATGGTTAGCGAGTGTTTGCCTATAACATATGTAATGACAACTGCTTACTTAGTTAACTTACGGCATTTCATCTTTTAGTATAATAGTTAGGGTATTTCATTTGTCTTGTTCTAGGTTTTTCTATTAAACCTTTTTCATAGAAAATGATATTGCGTATGTTGATTATTGATTATTGATTATGCATAATGTTGGAAACACCTCAGGTTGGAATGATCTAACCCCAAAATTACTAATGTATGTTCTTTGTACTGTTATCTGGAAGGGTATATGGCTTTGTGAGCATCGGGATCATCCTTCATCACGAAGAGTTGTCGTCACTCTTAATGGAATATGAGCTGCTGAGATCTGTTTGCTTTACTTGGCCGTAGTCCTTTCTGTATGTATGATCAAAGACAGACTCAACATCGGAGTTTATAGCAGGATGTGTGTTGCAATGCCTTTTTCTTGGATGAAATTTGAGTAGCTTGCTATGGATGTAACTGTTAAAATGATTGTGATCATGTTAATTTATATATCAGTATTCCAAGTAAACATTATCCAAGTATGTTTGCTTGCAAGGGTAGGTGGAGGCATTGATGTATGCCATTGCTTTCGGTTTACCCTTTCTGCAGAAAGTGATAGGGCACCAGAAGGAAATTGAAAAATAGCTAAAGAACATAGTGCAGTCAAGACTCAATAGTGAAAGGAACACAACTAAAAAAATAAACTCATTGTTAAGTGTCATGTTGATCACTTTTCTTCAGTTTTATTTAATGTTATTTTAAAAATATTTTCTTTGTACAAATCTTTGTCTGAATTCAGTATCCCTTTAAGGTTTATGGTTTACAAATCTTTGTTAGGAGCCTTAAATGTCAGTTAATACTTAATACATGCAGTCTAACCAGATAATTACGTTGTTTTCACGGCTTGAACCCGTAATTTTGAGATCATACTCAACTATTGCTCCAAGGCTCCCTTTCAAAATAAGCACTAAGTAGTGCTTGCTTGGATTGGTAATTTTTTTTATTAAAAAAAAAATACTTTTCATTAAATAAATTTATATCATTTGGATATATTTCTGAAAAAATATTTTAAATTAAAAAAAAAAAACAGATTATGTGCTTCTTTAAAAAACCAATAATGTGGGATTTTTTTATAAATAAATAAATAAAATATCAAAATTTTTAATATAGGCACATTTACTGTAATTTATATTTTTAGGTGCTTTTTACTGTAAATTTTAGTCTGATTTAAATATTAATGGCTAGGAGTACATAATAGTTAGGAGTACATAATAACACATTTTTTTAAAATATGCCATATTTATTACTATTTATTATGAATGCAATTATTTACTCTAAAATAACAATTTATTTTATATTTGATACTTTATAAATTAATTGGAAAGCTAATAAAAAAATTAAATAGCCAAAATAATATAGTTAAGAAAAATATGATTTTATTGTCACGTTAACCAAATTAAATGTCCCATATTTGATTTTGCGTGTATCTCGGGTACTACAAGCCCGAAATACGTGTTTATCGCATTCCGAGCTTGCAGAACCCAAAATATGTAAGAACACCTAAAAATGTAAATTTCTGTCCGCGTACCTATATGGAGAATTTCGATATTTTTTTTATTTATTTAAAAAAAATCCCAATAATGTGTTGCTTTTTAAAAAAGTAAAATAAAAAACAATTTATATTAATAAAAAATCTTTTTAAATAAGATGGATAAGAATAAAAAATTTTCAAAAGCTAATTCAAAATGACCTTAAAGGGGTTAAAAAAAAAAAAAAAAACGAAAGGCTTTTTATTATGAAATTCCCCAGGCTATATGTTCCATTCTTCCATGGCAAAGGGAAAGAAATATTATCCCACTAAATTGGAGGAAGCTCGTGAAAAATTGTAAATAAATCAGTCAAAGCACAAGACAAGTACAAAAGGAGAAGTAGTAGAAGACAAGACAATGTTGTAAGAGTGCTAAAAGATATTTTGGCCACACAATTAATGCTTGGAATCTTCTTCACAGAATTTGGAGTACTGTTCTGAATCCATCAAGTTGTTTAGTTCACCACTGTCACTCACTTCAACTTTGATTATCCATCCATCTTTATAAGGGCTTGAGTTAACCTATATCAAGAAACATAACACAACTTTAACATGAATGGGGTTGATACTCAACCAAATTGACTCTGATCCTTAAACATTAAATAAACCTTTTCTTGGTACATTCTTGAATCAATATATCTATCTATATACAAAATAAAAGGCAATGATAGATTAAAGGAAGGGAAAAAGTAGTTGTAATACATAGACACTCACCAAACCAGGAGAGCTGTTAAGCTCTTCATTAACTTCAACCACTTTCCCTGAAACAGGAGAGTTAATATCACTAGTTGCCTTGACGCTTTCGACGGCACCGAAACTTTCTCCTTGTGTTACACTCTTCCCAACTTCCGGCAATTCAACGTATACAACATCACCCAAATGATCTTGGGCGTGATCAGTTATGCCCACAGTCGCAGATTTTCCATCTACTTTCACCCACTCGTGAGAATCGCAATACTTAAGATCTTTAACGACTGTAGGAACAAAAGAGAAGATAGAGGATTAGTTAATAAAAACCAACCTTAGTCACCTAACAAGTAAATCAGATTAGATGGTAATTTTGCTTCTTGCATCATTGTTAACAAAGAGGAGCTCCCTTCTGATTAACTGCATTCTTTCAAGATCCATAAGAAGAATAATATCAATTGTCATTCTATCTTGTTTGGGTGTTTATTACAGATGATGAAAAGTTAGACACACTTAAGACAACTTGATAGGCACTTAAAGGTAAGAGATATTGGATTAATGAGTATTGTTTTGGTGTTAAAGTCGAGACATATCAAAGGATAGTTTGGATTAGTGAGTATTGTTTGGAAATAGTTAGGTAAAGGTAGCATATATACTCAAATGAGGATTAATTGGTAAAACTATGGTCCAAATACATTTAACTTTTACCCAAAAATAAGTAGCAATCTATTGCTTCTTCCCAAAATGTTCTGGGAAATTTACTTTTAGAAGCCACAATGAAGTTTGAGACACAAAGTGATTCTCTCCCAAAATTTCCAAATACACATTAAAAAAAATTGACAAATGATTTTTCCTTTTTTTTTAATTAAAAGAAATCCTATCCACCTGAAATAGATACAAAGATTCAATCTTTAAAATGTTAAGAGCATGATGAGAAAAACCTTGGTTCCATCTTTCAAAGAGCATGCAAAACCCTCTGAAAATGCATACAAAAACATGAAAGATTTTTTCAATTTCCATTTTCAAATCTATCCTAGTACCCTTCAAACTTCAAAGATCCAGTGATTAGAGAAAAAAAAAAAAGAATTCTCATATCTCCATTCTGTCACCATCAATTACCAGAATTTCACCAATCACCATCCTTGTCAGTTAGCTTATCACAACTAATTGAGCTGGTAAGGCCCCACTAGAATCATTTGGTAGGTGACAGAACATACAAGACACCAGAATTTTCTGGTCCCTGCAGCACTAAAGGTCAAATAAATTGAACTTAAGAAATAGGGAAAAATTGTTATGTTAGTGCCATTGATGCTGATGGCTGGCATAGGTTCACTTTCCTCTTCCCATCACAACATAGAAATCATACAGCCGGTGTCAAATTTAATTTTTTCTTTTTTACACAACATTTAATCAAAGTTGTTCCATTTCTAGATAACAGATGTGGATATTAACAACCTTACCATGTTGAATGTGAGTGCATAAATATAAAATTTAACAATGGTTTATACCAAATAAAAGGTCATGAATAAGAGATCAACATTTATGGCTGATATATACATATACATATGAATAAAGGCGTGTCATTTTCCATGGAAATGAGAAAAAGAGTAATAAAGGTTCAAAATTTAAGATGAACCAATGAATGAGAAACATGAGGTGATGGATCAAGATCTAACAACATACATACAGAAAAGTGATCATGTAAAAGAAGGAAACGAAAGGAAAACAGATCGTAGGAAGAAGAAGAAGAAGAAGAAGAAGAAGAAGAAGAAGAAAGAGGGGGAATTACCAGAGGAAAAGGGTCGGTTGAAGAGAGAAAGGCGGAGGTAGGAAGCAGCTCGTGAAGCCCACAATTGCCTGCAAGCCATTTTTGTGTTTCTTCTTTCTCTCAACACTGACACTGCTGCTGCTGGTATTGCTGCTTAACCTTTTTATGTTGTGAGGGGTTGGTGGATGTTTTTGCTTTACCTTTTTATTCATTTCTTTTTCTTAAATATATCGGAAATATTTTATTTTGTAATAAATTATACTTATATTTTATGATTTTTTTTTCAATAATTCTATTTGCACGTTAAAGTTAGTCATTAAAATCGATCACTCTATACAAGAAAAATATAAAAAAGTCAATACATTATAATTAATAAAAATGATAACTTAATTATTAGTTCTTAATGCCTCTTTAGCCATTGGTTCTCTAATACTATTCCTATATATAAATATACATGAATATATGTATAATTTTATCATTTTTAATATATATTTTATATTTTAATGTATATTATACACTAATAGTTAAATTTAATGACTGATTTTGATATGCAAATAATTTTACTTTTTTTACTAAAAATATATTAAGAAGAAATTTAAATTCGAGCCATGTGTTAGGAAAACCGCATAAATGTAAATTGAATTACACTAGTTGCCAATATATTTTAGAAATGTTTTAAATATACCGATACATTAATATACTGATAATCTGTAATTGTTATAGTAATATATCGATAATTTGTAATCATTAATCTTAATTTATATATATATTTTTATTTTTTAATTAACATCAACTGTTAGATATACCTTTTTATTTATCGGTATATCTTTAATCGGTATTTCTTATATTTTATGGGAACTCAGCAATGTATTCTATATATTCAAAAGGTAGGTTACCACTTACCACGATGAAGCTTGGATTTGGGTGATGGTGAGAAAGATTCTTAGTTTATTGTCGGCTGAGAATTCTTTCATGAATCTTGAACAAACAACATTAGAATAATTATTAGGTAAAGAGAAATATCAATTCTATTTGCACATTAAAATCAGCTATTAAATTAATTATTAGTATATAATATATATTAAAATACAAAATACATATTAAAAATAAATTAAACTGCACATATATTTTGTATTTTATAACATAACTCAAAGAGAAATAGAGTGAGGAATAGTGTATAAATTTATTTTAGAAAATTAACAACAATTATTAAAAAAATATTTTGTTTAAATTAATAGTTAATTATCTATGAGAGTGAATATTTATTCCTTTACCATTGTTTCTCTACATCAAAAGTATAGCATGCACTACAACATTAATGTGCTATTTGATCTTTCCATTTCTTTTGGTATATTCTTGTATCAAGGAGAATACAAATGTCTTCAGAAAATAAAAAGTAAGTTATTATATATTTTTAATATATATTTTGTTTTTTATATATGTAACTTATGTATAAATAATTATGTTTATGTACATCTAACATAGGTAGAATAATAAAGTTTTCATTTACTAAAGCGTAAAATTAGATGATATATATATATACAAAAATATTTATATACATTAAAAATCAACCATTATATATTTATGTATGTTTATATATATTATTTTACACATTTCAATTTTTATTTTGATATTCTAATATTTATACAAATAAGTAATTCTTCGTGTACACATATTATCATCAATATTGACATATACATTTTATATATATTATAAAAACCTAAAAAAAAATTATATGTATTATATACAAGTGATGAATTTTATGTAACATAGTTGAAAAGAAAAGAAAAATAACTAAAAAGAAAATAAAAAGTTTATTATTATTATGATAAATGAATACAAAAAGTAAGTTAAAATTCAATGGTACTCCCTCTCCCTTTTGTAAGTCTTGGATGAAGCCACACCTAAAAAAAAAAAATACATTTTAAAATGTTTACTCAACAATTTGTCCACACTTGTAATTGATTCTTCAATGAAATAAAATGATATCATTCGAAAAAAGAGAAGGGAAAAAAAGGCCACACTTCAACATATATATATATATATATATATATATATATATATATATATATATATATATATATATATATATTT
>JASCZI010272008.1:66615-87961 GCA_036250425.1 Stylosanthes scabra
ATTTTTTATGAAATCTTTTGCAACCGTAACAAGTAACAACACATATTATCTAAACAAGAACCCTAAAATTAGTAACGTACAAAGTTGTTATCGAAAAAATAAAAAATAAATAAGACTAAAGTGAGACACTAATAATTAAGTTTTTAAAAAAATTTTCAACTTTTGTTTGGTGTCTAAGGAGAAGTTCGAACCTGAAACCTCTTATAACGAGGAAAGGATATCTGGATAGTGTCATATAAGCTACAACTAATTAACTTTTCAAGAATATAAAGTATAAATTAAGTCTCTTAAGGATTTCGACCTAATTGATACCTTTTAAAAGTTGATATTCTCTCAAATGCCTAATTGCCACTTTACTTTAAAAAATTAGTTTTAGATAACCGGGTGAAAATCATCATGACAGTGAATTTCAAGATCAAAGTAAATCTACGAGCCAAAAGATACCTGAATAAATAAAAACAAGGATTTAAGCGAAAATTATATTGTAATTTATTCAATAATTCAGTCAAATATATTTAGTCAAACATATCGACTAATCTAAGGTTTTACCAAGGTGATCTTCACATGCTATGTCTTCATGTGAGTATAAAAAAAAACTTCAAGCAACTCTAAAAAGCTTCCTCAATTTAACATGATTTACACCATGGAAAGTTCTCAAAAGTCTGACAAGATTAATGCTTGGTATCTTCTTCTTCACAGAACTTGGAGTAGTGATCTGAATCCATCAAGTTATTTACTTCACCACTGTCACTCATCTCCACTTTAATTATCCATCCATCTTTATAAGGGCTAGAGTTGATCTATAAGAACAAAAGTAACAACACTTCACATTCATAATAAATTCTTTGTGATCTTAAACTTCTTGTAATCCAAGTCATCTAAAATTAAGAAAATGCATATAAATTTCAAGAAAGTTAAAAATAATAAGAGAATCTCCATGTAGCGGACATTCAATCAAATATTGGCATGTGAGAGGGAACTAACTTCAAAACCCACTATCATAAAATGAAATCACTCTTATCTACACGAAAGCGACTAATTGAATGTTAACAAGAAATGCACAGAAACCTATTGCGTGTTTGGTTAATGTTTTCATTTTAAGCGTTTTCTATTTTAAGGATTTTGTGAAGGAAAATGAGAAAATATGAGATAAAAACAGAAAATACAATTTTATTGTTTTTATCATTTTCTCTTTTTCCTTTACAGAATCATGAAAACAGAAACAGTAAACACTGAAAATGACAACAGAAAACGAATGTACCTAGCTTTCATATGCTAACTTTTGAGAACTGAAGTAAGAACAAGAGAAATAGAAAATGAAACTCACCAAAGCAGGGGAGCTGCTAAGCTCTTCATTAACTTGAATCACTTTGCCTGAAACTGGGGAATAAACGTCACTAGTTGCCTTCACACTTTCAACTGCGCCAAAGCTATCGCCCTGTGTTAAAGTTCTTCCCACTTCCGGCAATTCTACGTATACAACATCGCCCAAATGATCTTGTGCATGATCAGTTATGCCAACCGTTGCGGATTTTCCATCAACTTTCACCCACTCGTGAGAATCGGCATACTTCAAATCTTTGACAACTGTTACAAGACATAAAAAGGTTTGTCACAACACAGTAAATATATTTATTCCAAAACCACTCAAGTAAATCAGATTAAGTGGCATCTACAAATTATGAAATCATAGTATAGCAATGATATAGTAAGAAGAATAATGGCCTTTTGCATTATATAATTGCTTATGTTAAGATGCTAATAAGTTAGCTAGAGAGACCAAGAATTTAGATTTGGAAACATTAAAACTCAAAAACTCAAAATTAACAAACTCCATAAAAAACTCGGTTAGAGGCATAACCGTCGGTGAACTCAATGTCTTGTAGCTATGTGTTCTTTTTGACTTCATGAAAATGAAACCACTCTTACCATATTTAAAAAAAAAAAAAACAATTAAGTGTCTTTTGATGAGGATATTATCATATTTAGAAGTTTCTCTCTCTTCTTTAATTGCACATCAGATTTTAATAACACAAATCAACGATCAAGATTTAATATCCTCATTAGAAGACACTTTAATATCTTCATCATAGACCTTTCCTTAACTTATTAGTCATTGACAATTGCGTAGATGAACTTGTAAAATGTCACTTGCTATTGCAACAAAACAGAAAAGCATTTTGGATCCTATAATATGTACTATTTAGGAAAGAATATGGAAAATGGAAAGACCCGAAAAATCACCAAACTAAAGGCAAATAGCTAATTTAGTCTTGATCCTATAGACTATAGTAAGCAGTTTTTCGAAACTTTTAAAAATTGAAAAATCTAATGTCCAGGGCCGATGGCCTAATATCTTTAGTCAGCAGTCCAATACTATATTTTTAGTCAATACTTTTAAATATTTGATCAAATATGATGAGTATTCTTTTTTCTAGCTTCTCTTTCCTTCTAAGGACAGTGAGGATGAAGTTTATTGAAGTGCGGAAAGTGCTAGTATAGTATGCACATAATGACATTGACAACTAGAGTAACATAGCCAACTCTTTCACTATATTGTGTTCTCCTTCTCCCTCAAGAACCAATGACTATAACCTAGTATTTTCCTTAAATGGCCACTACAACACATCACACAAGTGTTCAACGACTCTTGCTAATGGTGTCAAACTGTCAATGACCATATTACCCAAATAATTGGGCCAGTATCTTGGGAATGCAGGCCCATTTAACAGGCAAAAAAAAAACAGAATATTTGAAACAGTGCAGTTAGGCGGTTGCTACTGATGGTAGCTTAGCTTGATTGCCGACACCTTCTTCCAAGTTCCAACATAGTCATCCATGGCTGAAAGACTTAAACCCTACTAATATTGACTACTGTAAATTTTCTAATCATAATATATGAGAAAAGAATTCTAATGCAACACCTTCATTAATCATTTTCCATCCAAAATGAGAAAGTGGAACATTGAAAAAGGTTGTGAGTTTTGACAGATCAAGATCCATACATACATAAAGTGATCTAAAAAGAGATCAAAAGAAAAGGATGAGAAAGGGAAGAGAATACCAGAAGAGAAGGCTCTGTTGGAGACAGAGATCCTAAGGTACGACGCAGCCCTTGAAGCCCACAACTGCCTGCAAGCCATAGCCATCTCTCTCTCTCTCTCTCTCTCTCTTGCTTGTAGTAAGGTCAGTGGATCACTGAATCTTCTTCTTTTCTTCTCTCTTTTTTATCACGGGGATCAAAATCTTAAATTTTAATTTCTGTTCATTAATAATAAACAATTTTATTGATTAAATATTATTCTTTATAAATTTATATAAATAGAGATAGATAATAAATTTCATTTGAATCCCTTGGCAGCATAGTTGTATAAACCGTTTCGAATCGAACGGTCGGACCGGAAAACGGCCATCAGGCCGGTTCGGTGAGTGTAAAAGATCGGATCCGCACCGAAACCGGTGGAAACCGTATTGGACCGGGAGGTTTAGTGAGAAACCGGTAACTCGTCCGGTTTTAAAGACCGGGTCAGATTTTTTTTAATAAAAAAAAGTAAAAATTAAAAAAGCAAGCCAAACGACGCCGTTTCATCTTTCACCGTTAAAAAAACTGAGATTGGGAGACTAAGACTGATAGGTTTGTGTATTGTATTTAATTTAAAATTAATTAGATATAGAAACTGAGAGATAGAGATTAAACTAAGTTGATGGAGCAGAAATAAAATTAGTTTTGGAAATTATAATGTTGATTGAGGGTATTTGAGTTCAGTCTCCAGTCTCTCCAATTTGAGGTTGCGTTTGGTAACAGTACTGAGATTGGGAGAATGATACTGAGAGACTGAGACTAAATTAGATTTGTGTATTGTATTTAAATTAAAATATATAAAATTAAATTGTGTGAAGATTGAAATAAGTAAAATGATCAAAATATCCTTTATAATTAAAATCAAAAACCCTGAAACTATCACTAATTCCATCACCACCATTGATACATCTGCTGTCACCTTTATCACCATCAACACTACACTAATTCTCTCAATTTTTTTTATTCAAAACAAACTCAGATCCTTGATTAGTATTATAGAAATTAAAAATATTGTTCATACAAAGTCACACAAATCCAATCTTAGAAAAGATTATGGTTTTCAATTATGAATGTTTTCTTCCGGCAGGACCATAAAGTATGTCAAAGACCAAGGCCAATAAGTCTGATCGACAAGAGCAATATTAAAAAAAAGAGAGGGAAAAAAAGAAACAAATGATTTATTATTATTTTTCTGCATCTACGTGATGCGAAACTAAAAAATAATTACTTATTTACAAGAGCTTCCAAATAATATTCAGAGACATAGACAAATATAGAATCATCTTTCTTCCATCTTATAAACCGAGAGATGCAAAACTTGTGAAACAAGATGTCCCAAAAATAGAAAGAACAGACGGTGCTGAGAGCAGGGGTGACAGGATCGGTCTTAGGTAGGCGCTGGCAGCATTAGGTGGAGGGGGATGAAGATGGAGGCAAGGAGAGTAATGAAGTTGAAGACATCAATGATGATAATTTGATTATTTAAATGAAGGGCATTATTGAAATTTTGAAAGTATAATAAGGGTATTAAGGCTGCGTTTGGTTTCTGATTCTGAGACTGAGATTGGGAGACTAAGACTGAGTATTGTGTTTGGTTTACAGAGACTGGAACTAAAATTGTAGTTTCCGTCCCCAAAATTTCAGTATTTTCAGTACCTCCAAATTGGAGGGACTGAAAGACTGGAGACTGTGACTGAAATTTTAATAATATTTTTTTACTCAAATATCCTCCATCAACATTATAGTTTCCAATACTAACCTTTATTTCTGCTCCATCAACTTAGTTTAATATCTATCTCTCAGTCTCTATCTCTAATTAATTTTAAACCAAATACAATACACAAACCTATTTTAGTCTCAGTCTCTCAGTCTCAGTACCTCAGTCTTAATCTCTCAGTCTCAGTCTCTCTCCCAAACGCAGCCTAAAGGAAACAAATGTTATTAAAGTTTCAATCTCAGTCCTAATCTCTCAATCCCTTCTAATTAGAGGTTCCAGTCTTTATTCAACAAATACAATACTGAATCTCATTCCCCCAACTCCAGCGTTCGAATTTCCGGTGATTGAGACTGAAATTTTAGTTTCGTCTTCCCGATCTCCATCGTGACTAAGCCTCCAGCAGCCCTTGAAGGCTTGAAGGCTTGAAACTCACTCTCACTCTCTCAGAAATTCTTTGCACACTCTCACCTCTCCTCTCCGTGCTGTCGTCCCGTTACCGTCACCGTCCCCGCGCCGTGCCTCTCCTGGTACTGGATTTGTGAATTTGTGCTACTGCTACTGCCGTCTCACTTTCCTGCTGGCTGCATTTCGGAAAGGAAATTCGACTAGACCACGTGACCATCATGACACGTGGGTCACACACGCACGGGATGGAGATTCCTGATACTCTTTAGTAGTCTTGTGACCTTCATTGCACACTTTCACACTTGAACAGTCCTGCTGAAATCTCAAATTCTCAACTGAACTCTCTCAAACAAAACCCTATTTCCTTTCATTTACTTCTCTTCTTTCTCCAAACATTCATGAGCAATTTACCATCACGTATGAGTATGAGTAATACGCAGCTTCATCATCCCGTGAGCTTTCTTCATATTATTGTTTATTTATCTTTCATTTTCTTCTTTCTTGTTGAATTTAGCACAAGTTTTATGGTAGTTTCTTTGTATGTTGTTGTTGTTTTTGGTGTGAAGTTGGAGCATGAAGATGCAGAAGCTGTAATAATTGGGGGCATGGTGTTGGACATTCATGCCTCACCTTCAATTGCTGCTAACCCAGGAACCACAACTCCTGGAAAGGTAACTTTTCTATCTCATTCTCTGTATTGCTCTCTAATTGGGGTTCTTGTAAATCACATTTGCTAGTGCTAGTTAAGTTAGTTGCTAAGGTGTAACCAATAAATATATATGAAGTTGAATATGTATAGAACACATGTTTTCAACTGTCATTGACTACAAAATCGTGTTTTAAATGAGTGATGGTGATAATGATGGTGGAAAATTTCTTCCTAAATGGCGGTGATGCAGGTTAGAATTGGTTAATGATGCAAAAGAATAATTGATCATTGCTTTACAGGGAGAATTCTGATTCTTGTTCTTGTTAGGTCTATTATGTCCAAGGAGGTGTAGCAAGGAATGTAGCAGAGTGCATGGCAAAGCTAGGAGCAAAGCCATACATGATTAGTGCTCTTGGGTTTGACATGGCTGGTAAATAGATATTACTTCACATTCCTTTTTCATCGCTATGATTTTCTTTTCTTCCTTCGATTTTCCGGCAATGAGCACCTGCTGTAGAGAAACTTTGTCTGGCCTAGCTTTGAATTTGTTTTCCTGAATTTGGATGCATGTTTTATACAATATCATTTTCTGAAAAGTTATGCAGTTTTAATAAGTTTATCTACTCCTTTGTTAGGAATGCATGACAATTTAACCGAGGGGTTTTGAATTAAAGTGCAATTTTCGTAGAGAAGGGTCGTACATAGGGTGGAATTGGAAAATAAATCTAGGGAAGAAACTTACATGATTCTGCCTCTATTCTGTGTATTTTTTACTTTGTAGGAAACCTGCTATTGGAGAAGTGGAAATCATTTGGCCTATCTATAGAGGGTGAGCTCTTTTTTATTCTTTCCCATTCATCACATAGATATGTTATGATAAAGCAAAATAACAATTTAATTGTACATTAATGAATTCGAGGTAGGTATTTTGAAGGATAAAGTTATTGACACTCCAGTTGTGTGCAATATCTTTGATGTTAATGGTGAGGTAGCAGCTGGTGTTGCTAGTGTGGCAGCCCTTGTAAGTTGATCATTCATATCTTAAGATATTCCAAACTGAAGCAAGCTAAAAGATGCACTTTAGAATCTGTGTAGTTTCATAATCACAGTTGTTGGTTTTGACAGAATCATGGGAAAGGTACATAACGTACAATAATATTGTTGCAGGAAAGATATCTTACACCTGATTGGATTTCACACTTCAAGAGCACTTTACTTTCTGCTCCAGTGTTAATGGTTGATGCAAATCTAAGTCCTTCTTCCCTACAAGTTTCTTGTAAATGTAGGTTGCATTTTTACACTCCTACCGTTCTTTGTTTGTTGGACTATGGACTCACTTTGAATGTTATTTCTTCCCTTCGCATAAATACTCCTCAGTGGCGGCTGATGCAGAGTGTCCTGTCTGGTTTGAGCCCGTATCAGTTGCTAAATCCCAAAGAATAAGTTCTATTGCCGAGTATGTGAGTGCTATGCTTTATACAAATTTGATATTCTTCCTCAGATCTATTTAATGATTTGGTCAAATGTGTCTGAGAAATTGGGAGTTGCTACATCCTGTAATAGATGATTATAGTTATAAACAGTTGTTTTAGTGTCAGCAACTCTCCTTGTGCATCTTTGTTTTCATGATTTCTTGCTGACGTCATCATTACATATTAATTTAAACTCCTGCTAGCGGGCATAGAGAATTCTTTAGATTTATTGATTTGTGTGTCATATCATACTTGTCAACAGCGATGGATATTGTTCTTTTTGCATATAAAGTTCATTCATTGTGATCAAGTTGTTTTATGTAACATATGTTTGTGCCTTGTTTAGGTAACATTTGCTTCTCCAAATGAAGCTGAACTTATTGCAATGGCAAATGCTCTATCTGGGAGGGATGAGTTCCGTCCACTGAAAGGATATGATAAGAAAAATAACCTGTCACCAGTATCCTTGTTCCAACTTCTGAAACCAGCAATATGTCTTTTGTTAGAAAAAGGTATCAAAGTGGTTCTGGTGACCCTTGGTTCGAGTGGGGTACTTTTATGCAGCAAGGGAGGGCCAAGCTGCATTAAAATCCCCGTGGATAAAACTCGTCGACGTGGTTTCGGTGGAGAACTGTATAGGAATGTGATGAAAAGGTTTCCATCTAATTCTCATTCTTTTTCAGAAATTGGTAGAAGCTCTCATCTATTTGCAGTGCATTTGCCCGCCGTTACTGCATCAGTTGTGAGGCTTGCCGGAGCTGGTGACTGTTTAGTTGGCGGAACTCTCACGTCAATCTGTACAGGATTAGATATTATCCAAAGCGTTTCTGTTGGCATTGCTGTAGCTAAAGCTGCTGTTGAGGTTGTGGCCAATGTCCCTTCTTCTTTCAGCTTAGCTACCATCGTTGGTAAGGTTTTACTATGGACATGTCAAATTGTTTCATCTGTTTATGGAATTATTTGCAAATTGTGCATTGCAATCTCCTTTTCAATTATGACCATTGAGTATCATTTTCTTCGTGTTGGGGCGTTTCTTGTGTAGATGATGCTAAATGTATATACTCTAGTGCCAAAGTGCTCTTCCACCAATCAATGTTGTGAATTTTGAATAAGCATGGCGGTGATTCGGTGAATGAATTCTTGGAGCACATGAAACAACTATCTGCTTTGGCCCCAGAGAAGAGTTTTGGCTAATCTTCTCAAGGTGTTTTTGACATTGATATGGATTGTATCTTATGAAAAGTTCTACAAAGTTTAAACATTCATATGTAGGTAAAATAGCACAAAAGTAATTGAAGATGTGTAAATATGTGATTGTTTTTCAGTTTTTGTCCTTTACATGATGCATGAATTGGACTTGTAAGATATAATTTAGGTTTTCCCAATTGCTATTTCATGAAGAAGAGGATCCAAAATTTTAAGGACAAAATAAAAAAAAAATTTTACAGAGTTAAAAATAAAATTGGAACAATTAAAATATTATTAAACATAACTCAAACGTGACAGGAATAAGGTAAATTTCATCCAAATTTTAAATTTTAAAACGTTGCTATTTAAACTGTATCTCAGCCAAGGATAAAATAAAAAAATGTCTAGAGTGATAAGAATAAAATTTGAACAATTAAAATATTATTAAACATAACACAACCGTCAGAGGAATAAGGTAAATTTCATCCAAATTTTACAACATTGCTATTTAAATTATAATTTATATCGCATCCAAATTTTGAAACTTAGAAATTTTGTTATTTAAACATTTAAATTTTATTTTAGTTTCAAAATCGAATAAATAGATCGAATGCAAGATACAAAAGTTTGAATTTAACTGGATTGAGAAATAAATTCAAGTGAATATAATGAACATTCCACATCGTGAACTTTTTTAAATAAAATTTAATTAAATTAAAAAATAAAAATAAAATTGATATTATTTAAAGTAATGCTATTTGAACAAGTGGTTTTGGCCAACCAAGTGTAACCAAGTGATTTATTTCTATGCTAAATAGAATATTATTTTGGTATCAAATAATATAAAAAGTGCACCTAAATAAAATTTTATTCTACACCAAAATTGTCTTCTATTTAGCATAGAAATAAATCACTTGGATGAACTTGGTTGGCCAAAACCACTTGTTCACATAGAATTATTGATTATTTAAATTATAATAAATTAGATCAATTTTACTTCTACAGCGTTCGAAATTGTATGACATATTTGCATTGCAAACTCTCAGATAACTAATAAAAATTCAACCAATATTAATTAGCAATTTAAATTAAATGTTTTATTATTTAAATTTCAGATGTTTAATTTTAAAAAAAAATACAAAATTAATTGATTATTGACTGTTTTTTGTTGATTACCAATAATTTTTTTATATATAAACACATAATTAATTAATTTTTTATATTTATTTATAAGAGTTTAATTTCGATATTTTATGCTATTATACATGAAAATTAAATTTTATTTATAAAATTAGTTTTGCTATTTGCACACTAAAATTCGCTCTACTAATATAAAATTCTTATTATAATATAAATACACATCCAAAATGACTTAAATAATTAATGTATTCGTATAAATAATGTTTGTATGATAAAAAAAGTTTAATTTTAATACACTATAAAATATTTTACGGAGTGTATCCGTTTTTTTGGATTACTAATCATTGGAGTCATTGAAAACGAAAGTTATGATAACATTACGTAATTAAATGCACGTGTAAAATATATTTATTCCAGGGTGCATCAAAATTAAAGTCTTATAAAACAAACCCAAAAATTATACTCCAACTCTTTCCCTAATCTCTATCATAATTGTTATAAGAAATCCAAAATTAAGGATCATTTTGGGTTCCCCTACTACCCAATACCCATTCCACGTTTTTATGCACAGCAAAAACCGCTATCGTGTGTCGCCTTCCCTTCCCTTCCCTCCTCTTTTCTCCGAAGCGGCAAAACTAACAAACCCTCCGCCACAATTCCCATCCATCCCTATCGGTACGCCCTCTTCCTCTCTCTCTCTCTCTCTCTCACACTCACATTCTCACTCTTTCTCCTTCTTCTCGCATTCCACGCTCCTTTCTTCTTCATATCAATCAATCAACGTCCTACCTTCACGTTTTTTTAACCACCGCCTCGTCTTCTTTGCTTTCTCTTCGTCATTTTTTTTATTCCGTTATCAACTTATCGATTTTGTTCGGTAGTTTTTCCTGCTCCGATCACTCTGTTAGGTAGGGTTTGTTTGTTTGTTTGTTTGTTTCTTTCTTTCTCTTTCTTTTTTTTTTTTTTTTTAAATGCGTCAGGTTAGGTTTGTTTGATGTAGGTTAATCGCGTAATCGTATTGGACTTTAGGGTTTTATTGATCTAGGTTTGTTTGAATTCTGGATTCAAATTATTCACAAATATTAGCGTTTATTGACAAAGAGGTTTACTGATTGTGACTGCGGAGTATAAATAATGTTTGAAGCTTGAAGGGTGAATATTGTTTTTTGGATTATGTTCATGTTCAGTTCTGCAATGCAATCCGTTGTTTTTTATTTTCTAATGTGACAGCATTGTGTAGTAAAAGATATCAATGGGGTTCTATGATAAACATAACAATGCTGCTGGAAAGCAACCGGATTACGGGGCCATCTTTATGTCAAATAGTGCAACCAAGAGAGAAAGTTTTAAGAAGGGGCTTTTCGGTCTCCCGTCGTCCGCAATCGAGTTCGTAGAGCAGATTAAGGCTGGCATGATTCTGTTTCTGTTTGAATATGAGAAGAGACAGCTTCATGGGGTGTTCAAGGCTTGTAGTGATGGTGGTATGAATATCGTGCCGAATGCCTTTAGTTCGTTGATGACTCAATACCCTGCTCAGGTAAGAATCCTTTCCCTTGCAGGTAAGGTGGTGGGGTAGGATTTGTTATTTGGTTTTGGCTTCTATTTGGTATGAAGTATGAGATTTTACTATTTGAATTTCTATTTTTACTTGTTCTTGTAATTGCTATGAGAAACTGTGTACTGAACTCTGTATTAGTCAAATTCTTCTATCAAAGAAAAAGATGGAATCCTTTCCATTTTCTTGTTTTCTGAGTTTAAACTACAGTGGAACATTCCTTTTGTTCGAATTTCATTTGTGCGATTTTCTTACTTTCGGTAATATTGGGGACTTCTTGTCTCAGTTTCTTATTGATGTACTTTGTAGGTTAAGTTCATTCCAATATGGGAATGTAAGCCACTCTCACAAAGTGTATTCAAGCATGCAATCATAGAAAACTACTTTTCAGCCAACAAGTTTAACTTTGGGCTTTCTGAAAAGCAGGTATGTTCTTGTCTTGTAGATATTAGTTTTCAATGAGATGAGATTTGTCTTTGTAATGCAAGTTTTATTACATTAATCTGGTTTTTGAAATGTGCAGGTCCGTGAACTCCTACATCTGTTCAGTGTCAGAAGGCTAGACCCAGAGGTTCCTGAGAGACCATTGTCTCGAACGAAAGAGTTGAAATCAGAGTCATACCCAATGGGAAAATCTGGAAGATCTGTTGATCATGGAATGCATATAGAGTGTGTGAAAGATGAGCAAGGTGTGGGTGCTGGGATGTCACCAGTCATGCAATATAAATTCCAAGGAGATTCTTTACAATACTATGGAGAAGCCGAGTTTGGATTTAATGCAAGTGACGGTGCAGTAAATAAGCAAGGAAGACCCGCTGAATTCTCAGTGGACACTCCAAGTGGATATGCTGGCAATTACATGGCATTACATGATGATTTTGGGTATGCTATGCATGAGAAAGAACATTTTATGGATATCCATTGCGGGCCAACGCTCTCATCTGGATACTCTAGAAGGCTGTCTGATAAAGTTAGAGTTCATGGTGATCGTATGTTATCAACTACTAGTAGGTTAAGTGAAGAATTGAGAAAGACAGGTCAGAGCATGACATTTTCAGATGATAATCTTGATTTACATCATTCTAGTGTCAATCCAACTGACTTTTATGGCAAGCCTGAGTTAGATCATAATTCTTTGGTTCAAAATCAGCTGAGGCCTACATCTGGTATGATTCAGCCAATCCAACAACAGATCAACAATTCTCGTGCAACATGTGGAGGTGGGGTTTCTAAGAGCACCCTTTTATATGATCCAGATTACAGTCTAGGACCAAGCCATTTAGAGCATAATTCTTTGGCTCAAAATCATTTTAGGCCAACTTCTGCTAAGATTCAACCTGTTGATTCATGTGCAACACATGGAGATGTGGGTTCTAAGAGTGCCTTTCTTTATGATCCGGAATATCCTGGTTTTAATTTTAGTCGGTCTTCATCTAGGAGAATTAACAATGGTCCAAATTCAATACTAGAGAGTGCTCTTCCAAACAGCTGCGGAATGAATTCCTTGAGTAATCAAACATGTCTCATGCCTCCAGAATTGAACGACATGAATAGATGCCACGATGGTTATGATTTTCTAGATCATGGTCTGTATGGTAGAGACAGGGACTGCCTGCCTTTCAACGTTGCTAGGAAAGCTGGCCAGGTGGCAGCAGAATCTGTGGCATATGACACACACAATGGTATTCCCTCGTTAAAGTCGTCGTCATCCCTTGTTCCTCCTTCAGATATTGGAATTAGTGACAGGGTAGATAAGATCTTTTCTTTGTTCCAAAATCACAAATCATATGTGGCCAATGACGTCCATCCCATGCCATCTAGAGCAAATCTGGATCATGGGATAACACTAGAGAAGGACAATGAATCATTTATTCCTGATACTCCTTGGGCTAGTGAGGGTTATTTCCAAGCCCACTATGATGATTCATTAGTTAATGAATATGATACTGAATGTTACAGTGATTCTCAAAATAGAAGTTTTGGCTATCCAAAGAAAAAAAGTAGTGTGTTTTCTCGCTTGAGTTTCATGCAGGATGTTAACAAAATAGAGAAGAGGAACAAAGCATCAAATGGGGGTTATGGTGTGGATACCTCAGTTGATCAAGTGATGGAAATGGTTCATCAGAGTCATTATCAATGGACTCTGCCAAGAAAGCCAAAGCCCTTAGTTAAGCACAGCAAAACTGAAAGTTTAAAGGATAAAACTCCAATAATTACCTCCAGGATCAAGAGTGATTGCAGTTTGAAGGATAAAACCCCAATAATTAGCTCGAAGATGAAGAGAGATTGCAGTTTGAAGGATAAAACTCAAATGATTAGCCCAAAGACCAAGAGGGATTGCTCTGAACGTTCGACAAATGATGTAAGTATGGATTTGACTGCTGCAAGTGGGGGCAATACTAATAAAGCACTGGTTGTGGATTTCAAGCGTCGTAGCCAAGTTAGAAAATTTAATGATGATAGTGAGATCAAAAGTTCCAATGAGAGTGCCAAGGGTGAGAATGCAGTGCTTGAGGTGCCAAAGAGAAGGAAGTTGATACGCCCAAATTTCAGCAAGAATTCCACTCCTGATGACAGGGGAATTGATCTTAGCATGCCTCAAAATTCACAAGTACCATTTTCACATGAAAGTTATAATTTAAATAATGTCAGTGAAAATGGCTGTGATTTGATCAAGATGGAGGACAACCTTAAAACTGATGCTGAAGGCCAAAATTTCAATGGTTCTGAACGTGCCAGTAGTCATGCCAAGGGATTTGTGTCTGGTGAAGGAGTAAGAGCAAATGATGGGACTGCTCAACCAGAGTGTCTGGAGAACACAATAAACCTGACCGCTGCTTCAGCTTCTTGCAAAGCCCAGAATTGCCATATCCAGAAAGGCTTACCTATGATGGATAGTATTGAATCATGTGCTGAATGTCAAAAATGCGTTAATCAACCCCATTCTGAAGATAGGAGTAGTCATGCCAAGGGATTTGTTAGCCGTGGAGGAGTAAGAGCAAGAGATGGGACTGCTGCAGGTAGCGATGGATCAGAGTGTCTGAAGAACATAAAAAACCCGAACGGTACTAATATGGATGAAGAAATGTTGGAAGATGGTGGCTCCTCCTTTACTATTGAAGACAAAAACAGATCAGAATGCATACAGAACTCTGGTCAAGCTGCAAGTGAAACCTCTTCCCATGTCACTAAAGCCTCGCAAGTGATGGATATTATGAAACCAGTATCTTCAAATGAAGCAGCACAGGATCCACTATGTCTAGATCATCATGTAGATAAAACCGTATGTGCTGGTCGAGGTATTGATACTGACAAAGAAATTCCGAAAGATGGCGACCCTTCCCTTATTATTGAAGCTAAAGATGGTTCCGGCTCTTCACAGCATGCTGGCAACAAAAACCAACTTTTCATAGCGAGGAGGGCTTGTGTATGACTGAGTGTGTTCATTCAGTGTCCCTGGATGCTGTTCACTCAACATGTTAAGAACATGATGTAGATAAAGATCAAACATGCTGCCGAAGACTGAAGAAGTATCAACTCTGGAGAAGAAATGAGAGTGGCAGCTCCGCGATCTTTTGCTACCGAAGTTAACGATGGATCACTGGCTGTTCATAGAAGTCTGGCAATCACTGAGCTCCAATTGCAACTTATGTAAAAAAAATGTTTTGGCTGTCATCAAGATTCATATTTCTCAATCTCTCAGCTCCACATAGCCCAAAATCAGGTGTAGATAATTTTGATGTAGATCTGACTGATTTTCTTCTTAGGGTGGAAGCTGCAGTGACTGGTAGATAAAGTAGTAGTTAATTATAACTCTAGTTTACAGTTAGCGGATTTGATTTGCTTCAAACCGCTGGAAATTGACAATGTTTCTTTGTTCCTTTGCTACTATATATATACATATGTTAGTATTTTACTATTGTCTCTTTGGAGATATTGATCGTAGGCTATCAAAATTTTCAATTCCAGCTTATGCCTTTGAAAAATGCACTTGACAGTTGATAAAATAGAGAAATGTTACTTGACAATTGGTCAAAAGCATATCTGAGTTGAAAAAAAACGGACAATTATATGCGTGGGAATTGGGAACTGTATTAGGGTGAAAAATTAAGAGTAACTTTAGATTAGAAATTTTCGCAACTTGTGAAAATGCCCATTTATGAGGTGATACTATCCCTGCTTTGTCTTAATTTTTTTGTTTCAAAATTTTTGCAACATTTTAGTCCGGAGTCCCAACTATAACGTGTATGTATTGGTTTCGCGTTTGGAACATGAGAAAGAAGTGTGCTTATACTCTACAAACTATTTTCTTTTAAAAAGTATAGATAATCAATAATTTTTAAACCAATAAATCAGTCAATAAAAAACAGAATATTTATAATTACTATTAATAAAATATTCATGATAAAAGTCATAGAACATCTAAAATCTAAATAACTATTAACCAACTTTAGAAACAGAACATCTGAAATCTAGAAACAACACATCCAAAATCTAAAGAAATAGAATATCTAATTCAAATTATTGGTTGATGTTGGTTAAATTTTTATTGATTACCTAGCATTACTCATTTTCTTTTTATCAATTTTATTCTTTACACATTATTATTTTATTTATTGAGTAGTCTCTTTATTATTTCCAGTTTTTTTTTAAAACTTTTTTGACCTTGTATATTTTTATAAATGTGGTTATATTTATAATATGATTTATTTATTTTATTGGATATAACATATTTTTTTTTAGGTGTTTAGATATAGTTAATTAAATAAAAAATATTTATAAATAATAATAATAGTGAAAAATTATAACATATTGAAAAAAAATAATAAGAGTATTAAAATAATATTAAGTATAAAATATATTTAAAAAAATATAAAAAATTAAATGTGCTTGAAATAATAATATTATAATTTATTATTATGTTCTTTTTAGTAATTATATATCTAAAAGCAATTTTAACTAATATTATCTAAATAATATTCATTTTATTAAAATCAATTTTGATATAGAGTTCCTAAACATAAATTAAATTGACACAAACTCACTTTCCTCTAAAATCAATTCTTCAAAATCAAGTTCATTCGAACTTAAATTTGCAAACGCTAATCCAAACACACACAACATGATATGTATGAATATCTTCTATCTTCTCTCAACTTTTTTTCATTTCAAATTTTCGAAGAAAAAAAGTTGATTGTGTAGAGAAAAATTGCGATTTAGATAGTTTTATTAATCAAAATTTATTTTTTATAAGTGTAAAACTAATTTATTTTATGGATAAATTTATAGACGTTAAGAATATTTATGGAAAAATTTGATAATTTTTTAATATTTCCTAAACTAAACAGACAAAAATACCCTGCACCACCGCCACCACCACCAGCAGTCCACCACCCACTTCTTGTCCTTATTCTTCTCCGACATTGCAGGTGTTTAACGAATTAAGATCATCCATCCCCTTTCAAAAATGGCGCTTCCTCCTCCTCCTCACAAACACGAACAGTTCATACTCAAATCAGCACTATACTCCAGACTTCTAGTCTTGTCTCTAACCATCACATGGCGCATTCTAGCTTTCCCTTACGACACCTCCGCACCGTTAAACCTTCCCTGCCTCACCACCAACCACACTCACACTCACACTCTTCCGCAATCCCAAACCCTATTCTTCCCCAAACTCGCTTCCGCTCTCGAAAATGGCGTCGTTTGGGACTCCATCTATTTCATCCGCATCGCCCAGTGCGGCGGTTACGAGTACGAGCAGACCTACGCCTTCTTGCCTCTTCTCCCGATCTCCATTTCCTTCCTCTCTCGCCTTCTCTCTCCGATTTTCGCCCCCTTTGTTGGACACAGAGCGGTTCTTGCTCTCTCCGGTTACCTAATCTGCAACCTCGCTTTTATCTTCGCAGCTCTGTACTTTTATAGGTTAGTTCTATGCAAAGCTTGTGATTGTAGAAATCATATGCTGATGATTAGTGTAAATTCAAAGTTAATATCAACTGATTTATGAGTTCAACGAGTTTTGAACCTTTCGGATTTTATTTTAGCTCATAATCAACGTTTAACATAATGATCTTTGTTCCATAGAGTTTAATTAGCATGCACAATGATGTTAAAGATTTTGGATGACTTTTCAAGTAGTGAGCAAGAGAATTGACTGCAATGGGAAAAGGAATGATGCTTATTGTTGTGGTTGTGGTTATAACTTATTACTCTTGCAGGCTTTCCATGATTATCTTGAAGGACCCTGAAACTGCATTGCGAGCTACGATTTTGTTCTGCTTTAATCCAGCCTCAATTTTTTATTCATCAATGTAATGCTCTGAATTCTCATTCTTGCTGTGTGTTTAAATTTAGTATTTGATGAGTAAGTCTAGATGCTAGTTAAGCTGAATTTGTATTTTGGTTTTGGTTTGTGATTGCAGATACTCAGAGAGTCTGTATGCCCTCCTTTCTTTTGGAGGGTTGTACTACTTCCTAAGGGGTGGGAATAATTTAGCTGCTCTCTTTTTCGCTCTCTCAGGCTGTGCAAGGTCTAATGGGGTGCTTAATGCGGGTTATCTCTGTTTTCAGACCATGCATGGGGCTTATAATGCTATGTTTCAGCAAAAGCGCATTGTGGTGAGTTCTTTCCCGCCTCTTCTCTCTTTGAAAATCCATCATATCAGTAGCTATGTTGCTGCTTTTCCTTTGGGAGAGGATTTTAGAAACTTATATTTCCCTTTGTTCATTCCTTTCAGTATCCACTTTTAACTGAATTATGCACTCTATTGATATTGGCTAAGTCTTTTTCTTTTTGCTAATGGTTTGCTGTCTGAGATGCTTGTATAGTTGCAAAAGTATGACATTTTATGGTGAAAGAGAAGATGAAAGAATTCAATGAATAAGGCTTCTACCTATTAGTTGATGATATATGGTTAACTTTATTGATAAGGATTGCAGATGGTCATTATATTCAAGAAAAGAGGAGAAATGGGTGGATCTTGCTTAAAAGGGAAGAAGAATAAATTTGAGAGTTCTTTGCGGCTTTTTTCCCCCTTTTTACGCACATCTAGAGAGTAAATATACTGGGTGACAACTGATCGTTTTCAGTTTCATTTGGTCTGGACCTTCAACATGTCTTACTGAAATTACAGAAATACTTGTAGACTGGCACATCATAACTTAGGTGGTTAATATTGTAGGATTGATTGTGTCTACTGAAAAGAAAAAAAGTTGTCCAGTGTAGTTACTTTTTATTCTTAACTGGAATTCTTGATTGATTCTTTTTGTCATGGTGACAGTTGGCATTGGGGATTGTTATTGCTGGAGCTTTACGTAGTGTGTTCATTTTTGCTCCATTTGTAGCTTTCCAAGCTTATGGGTATTACAATATGTGTAAAGGTCGGCTTCCTGATGAATTAAGGCCTTGGTGCAAGGCAAGGGTACCATTGCTTTATAATTACATACAAAGTCATTATTGGTAAGTTGACTTGTCAAGATAAAAGATTCTCTGTAATTTAAATTACCAAAGTTATGCTATTGGCTGAGTTATTATTCTCTAGAGTAGAGTCTTTGCAGCCTGTTATAATATTTTATCTTTGTAGTCCATAAGGATTTTTTAAATATTAGATGTTCTATTGAAGCTTTTTTTATTTTCCAGGGGTGTAGGTTTCTTGAGATATTTTCAGCTGAAACAGTTGCCTAACTTTCTTCTTGCATCGCCAATACTGTCTGTGGCACTTTACTCAGTTGTCCATTATGCTAAGTCAAGGCCTGAGAACTTCTTCTCACTGGGTTTTCGAACTTCTATGGAAGAGAAGAGTTCTGGAGTTGTGTTTTTGTCGGATGATTTCTCTAGGTCCAAAAAAGCTGGCAATGTGGATATATCTTCTGTCAAGGCAAAAGGTATTATGTTCAAATAGATAACATTGCAAATGTTGCATACTTGGCAGTAGATTGCTATGTCAGAAATGGTGCTAAATGATTCACTGAATGGGTTTCACATTTAAATCCAATTTGGCTGTTTCTATTTAGTGATGCTATTCTAATTCCTTTATCCATTGTTCTATATGTATATTGCGAAATTGGATGTATGATCATAGATTAAATTTTTCTGTCATTTCAACTATAACACCACCCATACTCTCGTAACAGAAAATTCCAATCTTACTAAGAGAAAGAAGGTGGTCAAAGGAGATGTTGGTGAAGTTCATGTAGCTGAGCCAGCAACTAGGCCAGGATACTTTTCTGCATCTGTACTCCCATTTGTATTGCACTTGGCATTCATGGCAGCCACAGCTTTCTTTGTCATGCATGTACAGGTTAGTGTCAACTCTGTTGTTGAACTCTGCTTCTGTTTATCGTGTTGAGAGACCTGAATACAACAAACTGACCAGCATTATACATGAAACTTTGTTAAGCATTGTGATTTTGGAGGCTGGATCCTTAATACTACTTAAATATGCTAATTGATTTTTTCTGCCAATAATTACAAAAGGCCTAGGTTCAACCCACAAATGTTAATAATCACAACAGAATTCAACCCACAAATGTTAATAATCACAACAGAATTCAACCCACAAATGTTAATAATCACAACAGAAAATTATCAAGAATAGCATTAGCCTATACAAAAAACAACCAAATAGTGTAACTAAGATCCCCAGCCATGCAAGTACACAGCAGGCTCTTCAGTCACAATTGGTTCCTCAGGGCCTACGTGGTAGGAGTGAAAATAGGTAAAAATGGAGGAGCGATTCTGACCAAAAAAGAAAACTTATAGTATTTGGATCATTGGATGCAAGAAATCTCTAGAAATAGTCTTTGTCATTCCTCCATTTTTCTGTCTTCCCACTTTTACTTGTGTCAAATCTTTTTGCCTTTACTCATGTGAAATTTTCTGGAACTGGACATATGATGACAGGTTGCAACCCGGTTCTTGTCGTCAAGCCCACCTGTTTATTGGTTTTCTTCGTACATAATGGCACATCCTGCCAAATACCATAGATGGGGATATGTGATTTGGGCATACTCTGCTGCATATATTTTCCTTGGCAGTTTGCTGTTTTCAAACTTCTATCCTTTTACTTGATAGCAAGAAGATATTTTCAGCCCTTTCATCTCATACAAGGCAGCAGCACATAGGCATAGCTTGCATGTCCTGAACTTTGCACACTTGTTACTGTGTTGCTTTCCCATGGCTGATCTGGGCTGGTGGCTATTTGATGCCTACAGAAGCAAATTACTTTGCCTTCTATTTGCTAACTTCCTAGCCCTTCCCCATTTACAATCTTCTGTGATGTGTTTTCTTTTTATTTTTTATTTTTATTTTTCTTATCCCCCCTCCCCCTCCCCCTTCAACTCAGGATGTAATTTTCCAGGTGACTAATCTTAGTAGAGGCCAATTTTGTTCTAATGCTCGCTTTTGGTTATATAGTTCTTTCTATCAAGTTATGTTTTGAGGTATATCATCCTTTCATTTTCAGTGAGTAGTTTTATGCCACAGATCAACTGTAACAGATGAAATACATTTTGTTATGGAGTTAAATTTGTAATACTCAAATTTCATGGGAAAAAATACATTTTATAATTAAATTTGATTCATATTTGTAATTAAATTTCATCGTAAATTTCATGAATAATTTAATTAGGCTAAATCTAAAATGCGAGTACAAATATAAAGATATAATGGTAACTGATTTTTTTTACTTATGAAAAGTTTTATTATAATATTGTAAAAGAATTTGATTATTTTGTTATGAAATATGTGATTAATATACTATAAAATATTTGGTTATTTTGGTGGTGAATTACTTTTATATAAAAATGAGAAAAATCTGTATAAATAAACGTAAGAATAATTCTAGCTGTGCACCTATTTTATCTAACTAAGTTCAACCAAGTTATTTATTTTATGCAAAAGATAAGTTCATTTCATATTAAATAATAGAAACTTGTTTCTATATTATTTTTGTACTATTTAATATCAAAATATTTTTTATTTGACATAGATTTAAATAACTTGGTTGGGTAAATTAGGTGCACACTTAGTGTAACACCCTGCATGTTAATTACTGTAGTATTTTATATATAAATGCATTTAAGATTGGTCCGTAGAATTTTCTAAGAAGGGATTTTTTTTTTTAGAATCAAGAAG
>JASCZI010272009.1:0-16119 GCA_036250425.1 Stylosanthes scabra
TATATATATATATATATATATATATATATATATATATTATGATCTTTTTAAATTTTAAAAACTATTTTACCAAATACAATTATTGTTGCTCGTACTTATTAAAAAATTTTTTTTATTAGTTTTATCAAATACATGTACTACTTTTAAAAAGCTATCTTTGAAAGATAATTTTCATAAATTATTTTCAAAAAATAAAAATTTTACCGAATCAAATTTAAGAAGAATGCTTATTGTATTTATTATTGCTTATAAATGCCCTTGTGAAGAGCTTGGCCAATTTTTTCTTTGTGATTCTTCTAGGCTCTAGCATAGCCTAGTTGTTTTTTTTTTTTTTTGTTTAGACAAAAAAAAAATTACTACCCCGACATAAAATAGAATGAATTTTCGATATTGAAAAGAGGCTCTTGTAGGAGAAGTAGTGAAATTTTAGAGTGCCTTCTTGCTCCACTCTTCAAGTCAAAGGCCTTCAAAAGATAGTGAGGGTGAAACCAAACTTTCATGGTAAACTTCATAACACCCTGCCCTTGGCATGTGACCGAAAAGATAAAATCTTTTTCCATTATGTAAATTATACGCATATAGACTTCCGTATTGATTGAGTACCAAAAGAAGATCATCATCTTCTGAGATGTACAAGGGCATCATGATTTCCGGCATTCCATTTCCACCATCGTCATGTTGGATTTTGAATAACATAGTCCAAGATTTTTCAATTCCATACTCCTCCATTATCCACAGCTCAGTGAAACGAGTTAGAGTATACAGATGAGGATGAAAACTAACACAAAGGCGGTTCTTGAGGACTCCCAAGATAGGAAGATCGACGCCGCCGGCATTGTTTTTTCTAGCAGTAGGGAGGCATAATCGACCAAAGGACTCCGATTCCAACTCAAACGTGAGAATAAACCACTCGCGGTGTTTCATTCGAAGACCATCAGCCACATCCTTGGTTGGATCAAACATAAGCCAATTGAGTGTGTCTCTAAAGAATTTGCCGTGATTGTTTTGTATAGTATAATATGGAAACATGGGACGATCAACCTCTTTCCAAGAAGGATTTGCATCGAAAGTGAAAACTTTACTCCACCTTTCACAATGTTGTCATCAGTACTAAGAGAATGACTGTAACCAGAACACATAACAAGCTTGTACTTGTCATGTAGGGTATCATACCCAAAGCCATAAAATATGCATCTACCGAGATTGGAGGGGTTCTCGGTTGTGGCGGTTCGGGAAATTGAACCGGTGCATGGATTGAACAAGGTTAGATTTAGATTGGGCGTACCTTTAGACAAGCAAAGCAATCTGTTGCAAGAACCCTCGATGAATAATTGTTTGTCCATTCCATTAGAAAGGGGAACCAATTTGGCTGGGTGAAGCTGATCATGAAGAAGAAGAGATGGTAAAGAGCAATGCGAGATGCAATTCTTCGCCCCCCAGCCCCAGGTATCTCGCGTAGAACAAGAATATGCCAATCGGGGCTGAGATGGGCGTTGAAGGCGTTGCATGGCGAAATCATGGCTGGAGATGAGGGAGTTCCAAGAACGGCAGACGGTCTTCAGTAGTAGGAGGAGCCTCACCGGAAGCCTCGCCAAGATTTCACCTATCAGCTCTAACGGTAAATCACATTTATCATGTTTATGGCGGCTCATCTTATCACACAATTAGAATTTAGGGTTTGTGTTTGTGCTTATCATCAGTTGCATAAATCACAATATCATAATATATAGATTATAGGAAGAGACAAAGAGCCGATCACAAATCACGATTAGGATTTGTGTTTGGGCAATTGTATATTTGTATGGGCTCTTTGGCAGCCCGTTAGGGAAGCAAGGAAGTTTGGGAAGAAAAATTTAAGGCGTATAAAATAAGATCATACAAAGGGTGATTTTGGCTTAAGAATATTCATGCTATTCAAACATCATATTCTCGACTGCCAACTATGATTTTGAGAAGAGTAGTTCAAATGACATTTATTTCCTTTCCTAATAGAAATTTTAAAATTAGGTCTTTCTCTTAAGGTCTTTCTCTTAATATATCTTTGTTTAAAAAAATTATGATTTTAGCTGCTACCTGATAAATATAAAGTTAAGAATAGTGCTATAGAACCAATATTATGGAGTCATTAGGGAGCCAACAATTAAGTTATCATTTAAAATTTATATGAATTATCATCTGTAACTCAAAATTAAGTTATTATCCAAAATTTATATAAATTATCATCCATAACTATATATTGACTTCCTATTTGTCATAATGTATTCACTTCTTCTGAGTATTTTTCTAAAGTTAATGTTGGCGGACATGTGAAATAGGGTGTTGTTGATGGAAATTAGTTTGAATATGCAAACTCGAGAGCTAGTACACAATTTTGAATGGAGAAAGAATCCATAGCCAATAATCTGTTTAGCTAACAACTAGCCAATCATTTTATTTATCATCATCGAGCTATGCTATTATTATTGTGATGAATTATTTTTTATTATTTTGAATGATTTTTTATTTATTATTTTAGATGATCTGTCTTCTATAATTTCATAATTTACTATTATACAATTTTTGTATGTTATGTTTTTTTTCTGCCTCACTGTTGACTGATATTTTATATAGTGATTACCTAACACTATTTCTTAATATAAATTATTATCTTAGTTATTAAAAGATTCAAATTTTGATAAAAATAAATGTCCAAATAAAAATTGACTTTAGAAATATTTTAGGAAAATGAGATATTTTAATCTTGATTAGCTTTTATTTTTATGTAAATGATAGAAGATAAAAAGAAATTGAAAAAATGTCTAAAGATCGATTTTTATTTAACTTTTATACGGACTCTTTAAATCATTTTCAGAGAATCCTAACTCATAAAGTTAATTATCATCCTAATATTTAAAATGATAAAAAATTCAAATATAAATGTTATTTTTTAAAAATATTAAAAATATAAAAATTTAAAATTTTCTTTATATAGAAATTAGGAGAAATTTTTTATTTAAATAAAAAATATTTTATTTACCGAAATAAGTAAGTTTATAAAAATTTACCGATTTGTGTAGTCTTACTACTGTCGCGACCAGTGGTCGTGGGACCAAACTGCTGCAGTCACGCATGCAGAGGTCGCGGCACTGATAACAAAAAGGTTGGCCTAGTAACACGTGTATGTCTGACTCGATGAAAGTGCAGTCACGATACATAGATCGCGACACTAGCTTTGTATGGTCCCATGATTATTTGATCATAGCTCGCGACACTGACTTAGTCTTTGTGTACGTGTTTATTTAATCCAGTTTGGATCGATTTGAAAGTCAAAATATATATAATTTATTATAATTTGGACGTTCCAAATAATTTTAGTTACTATTTTTTTAAAACTGATTTGAAAATTTTATATTTTATATTTTTTAATATAAAAAAATATTTGCATCCAATTTGGATCGATTTGAAAGGCAAAATAGATATACCTTTTATATTTTGGGCATTTCAAATTTTATAAAATAAAATTAAATAAATAAATGAAGTAAAAATTTTAATTGATAAGTGATTTAGTGATGCCTTATGTGTGTACGTGTTTTTTTTAGGGGTGGCAAAGCGGGTAGCCCGCCCCACTTTGGCCCGCCAAAAAATGGGGCGGGACGGAGCGGGCAGAAAAAGTTGCGCGGGTTCAAAATACTAGCCCGCCCCGCCCTATGGCGGGTTGGCGGGCCCCCGGCAGATTAATAGTCCGCTCAAATTTTTTTAAAAAAAGTAATAATTTATTTAAAATCCAAATATAAATAAAAAATAATAAAATTTTTTAATATTTTTTCTTAATTTTTCTTAATTATCAATGCTAATAAAATTATTCGGTGTAATATACATTATTTAATTTTTTTTAAAATATGAAAAATAGAAATCTCAACTTGATATTCAAATAACTATATAAGAAACCTATAATATAATGTATATAAGAATATAAAATAAATAAAGAAATAAAATTACAGTTTTTAATATTCATATATATGTATATATTCTCCTAATATTCACAAATATTTTATAAATTTTAAAACAAAAATCGAACACCTTGGCTCGACGGGCCGGCCCGCCCCCCGCCAAAACCCGCCGATTTGGCGGTGCGGACTTGGCGGGTTTTCTTTATTCGGCGGGTTCAAAATCCTAGCCCGACCCGCCTTTTTTGGCGGGTTTGACGGACCAGCCCGGCGGGTTCGACCCGTTTTGCCACCCCTAATTTTTTTCATTTCAATTTGGATTGATTTGGAAGGTAAAATAGATGTAATTTATTATAATGTGGACGCTTCAAATTTTAAATTGGAACTAAAATTTAAAATTCAAAATTCAAAATTTAAAACGTTCAAATTATAAAAGACATATTTATTTTACCTTCCAAATCAATCCAAATTGGACTGCAAACATTTTTATATTAAAAAATATAAAATATAAAAATTTCAAATCAGTTTTAAAAAAATAATAACTAAAATTATTTAAATTATAAAATTTAAAATTTGAAATGTCCAAGTTATAATAAATTATATCTATTTTACCTTCAAAATCTATCCAAATTGGACTAAAAAAACACTTACAAGAAGAATAAGCCATTGCCGCAGCCTATGGTCATGGGACCATACAAAGCCAGTGCCGCGACCTATAATTGCGTGACTGTACTTTCCTTGAGTCACGTATGCACGCGTCACTAGGTCAACCTTTTTTTATCAGTGCCTCGACCTCTGTGACACTAAGCTACACAAATCGGTAATTTTTATAAATTTATTTATTTCGGTAAATAAAATATTTATTTTATTTAAATAAAAATCGATAGATAATTTGGTTTATAAATTAAGAAATATACTAATGAAAAATTTGATAAATGCATGGCCTATTTTATTTTTACCACTATTTATAATTAGAAATAAACGATGTATGTTATAAAATTGAATTTTTTTTGTAAGACTAAAAATATATATTTATTTATCAAAAGATAGTAAGAAAAGATGTTTGAACTTGAGATTTCTTTTGAAAAAAAAGAGGCAAATGTCATTTGAGTTATAAAAATAAAACACAAATTTAATTTTGAGTAAATCTACACAAAAACTTGAACGAATGAAACTACTATAAAAATTCAACTATCTATTTTATTTTCCAACAAAAAACAACATAGTGAAAGTGACACTAACTAACATAGACCCAACCTTTACTTCTTAGCTGATGATTGGGTAGCACCAAAGCTCTCAAAGAGTTGAACAAATTCATGTTCTATATGCTAATAGCTAGCTGGCAAAAAAGTGTTAGGTTAATGGTGAAACCACTCTAGACATAAATGGATTGGTTAAAATTAAATAAATAAATAAAAAAAGCTGTATTTTGGTTGGCTCAACAATGGGTGAGATGAAGGTAATCATCTAACCATTGCAGAGAGAAAAAAATACTAAAAGAAGATGATTTTTCATGATGAATGATTGGATGATTACTAATTAAGTGAAGTATTTTATTTTATTTTTGTTAATTTTTAAAGTGAAATTAGTTAATATTTTTTATTTTATGTATGTAAATACTTTTTTATTGTAGAATTGGACAAAATTAGGAAAGGAATGTCTATTATGAGGATATTATAGCTATCTTCCAATGAGGACATTTGTGTAATCTAATGAGCTGTTGGCACGTGTCATTATTGAGCTAAGAAATATGTGTCTGCCATAAATTCTGAATGGCCCACTTGCCACTTGTCGCCTGATAATAAGTTTAACCCATGTGTCTTCACTAGAAGACCAAAATGGTGTCATCATACTAGAATTTTACAATTAGAAAAAGAGAAAAAAGAACATGCCGAAGAACGAATAGGGATGGTAATTTTCTCCATATCAAATAAATGGGGAAGGAGCGGTGATTGAAGTATCATCCCACGTAAACCCGCTAAACTCCCACTAAAATAAAATTATATAAAAATCTCATATATATTATATAAAATTACATACAAACCTCGTATATCAAGAAATCCATATTGCCATCCTAAAGAACGAAACAGAAAGGAAAAAAATTAAAGAACAAAAATCAGAAAAAAGAGGTGCTTCATTTTTTTTTTCGGATTTCCTTCAGAATTTGATTGGAGATTTGATTACTACTCTTTTTTACATATAACAAAGGATTTTTATTAGTGTAAATATTATTTTAATTCTCAACATTAATGATGAAAATTGAAATTCTTTTTGACCTTTTTTTAATTACAAAAGAGTTAAATTACTATGTTGGTTCCTATAATTTTACTAAAATTTTAACTAGATTTCTGTATTTCTTTTAATTAGGTCTTTATGCATTCTTTAAATTTTCAATTAGGTCTTTATCTCGAAAAAAATTAAATTTAATAGAATATTTTGTTACGCAAAAAAATATTCTTAATCCGTTGAGGGCTTGTATAACGAGTAAATACTCAAATTGGCCCCTGAAATTTGAGATCAGCCTCAAATTAGCCCCTTAAATTTTATTGGCCTCATTTTGGACCCCAAATTTCTAATTTTGTTCTAGTTTAGCCCTTCTGTTGTCTTGTTGCCCACGTGGACCGTTAGATTGTCACGCTGGCTGTAATTCAAAAACGGAGTTTAGCCCATTCTTCCGTTTTTGAACTCATTAGAGGTATTTTGAACTCAAAAATGGAAGAACGACGTCATTTTTAACTCAAAAACGGAATGACGAAGTCGTATATGAGTCTTGTAGCACCAAGAGCAAAATTATGCTTTTGAGTTACAGCCAGCGTGACAATCTAACGATTCAAATGGACAGCAAGATAACGAAAGGGCTAAATTGGAACAAAATTAGAAATTTAGAGTCCAAAATGAGGCCAATGAAATTTGAGGGGCTAATTTGAGGGCGATCTCAAATTTCAGGGGCAATTGAGTATTTACTCCTTGTATAACAAAAGATTCTATTAAATTTAATTTTTTTTGTTACGGTAGGGACTAATTAAAATTTTGAATAATGTATAAGAATCTAATTATAAAGAAAAAATATAGAAATTTAATTAAAAATTTGGTGAAACCGTGAAACTATAAAGAACAACAAAATAATTAAACCTTATAGAAATTGTATCCAAAGTTACTCAATTTTTAAAATCGTCATTCTGTAAAATTTTATCAAATTTTTGACAAATTTCTATATCTCTGAGATTATCATTTCATTCCAATTTCATTTCTTGAGGAATAGTTGAAAGTGTTATGTTGGTTTGGGTGACATTTATTATAATCTTGATTTAATTTTAAAATATTTAGATATAATTTTAAATGAGTTAATAAATTTTGTAAATTTATATTAAATAATGATTTTATGATTTAAATTTTATTACTATCTTCCTAAGGTTTTTAATAACAATTTTATACGAGACTTGATAGTATTCACCTTATTTTTATGTGCATTCTCCTTCCTCCTTCTCTTTCTTCCTCTTCAATTAATGTAAGTTATTTTTGTTAAATTGAAAGGAACCAACTTGGTTTATTTTTTAATTATAGTATTTCATAACTAGGTCAAGGATAATAATATGAAATGCTTAATTAATGTTGTAATTAGTATTTTATTCTTATTTCTAATTTGACTAATATTAATTACTTAATTGTTTATTACCAATATTTTCTCGTATATAAAATAGTTTAAAAAATACCAAATAAATAATAACTTATTCAACTATGCTATGGAATTAACATCATTGAGTCATTAATTAGGAAGTTAATAAATCCAATTAGAAGTTATCATATGAAATTGAAAAATATTAGGAAGTCAATAAGTTCGAAATTAGAAAAAAATTAACATCCGAAATTAAAAAAAATTATCATATGAAATTGAAAAAAATTATTATCCAAACATAATAAAAATTATCATCCGTGACTCATCTACTGTCACCACCACTACCACCGCCGCCTAATCCTAACCACCACAAAAAAATATTGTCATCAAACAAAATAAAAGTAATCACCTACATAATATGTGAGTTATTATCTGTAACTCATCTATCGTCACTACCACCACAACCACCAACTGCAACCGCCTAACCTCACCACTAGGGCTGTCACACGGCAGGCTCAACCCATTTAGCCTGCGGATTAAATGGGCTAGCCTAATTAAACCCGTTTTTATACGAGCTATAATTTTCTAGTCCGATTCATTTCTGGCCAGCCTGATGGGTAAACGGACTGACCCGTTTAATTAATTCATTAATTATTTTTTAAAAAAAACAAAAAATTAATTTTTAATTTAAAAACTTTGTTTTGACAAAAAAAATATTTTTAGCCAAAAAACCTTAGAAAAAACAAAGTTTTTTAGTTAATAAATCGAATTTTCGAATCAAATAAGAGAAAATACAGAAAAATTGCTATTTTTAAAAAAGATTCAAAATTAAATTAAATAAACAGGCCAACCCGTTTAGCCATTTAACCCGAATTTTAAACAGTCCGGACTCAAAGGTAAAAGCCTGCCCGTTTATACGGATAAAGGGGCGTATAAACGGGTTGGCCCGACAGGTTTGGCTCATTTTGATGGCCCTACTCACTACCACTACTGCCATCGCCGCCTAACCCTAAACCACCACCAACCACAACCTTCACTAACACAGCAACAAAAACAACGAGAAAGGGGCAAAAGAAGAAGAAGCTAAGGCGGTAACGGGCATCAACAGGACGGGGAAGAAGAGACAACAAAGAAAAAGAGGAGGTGGTCGCAACGCGCGTCGACACGAAGAAAAAGATGAGGAAAAAGAAGAAGCGATGGCGGTATCAAGAAGAAGAAGAAGAAGAAGAAGAAGAAGAAGAGACAGCGGCGGAACAAAGAAGCATACTCGTATCACGACAAAAAAGAGAAAGAAAAAGAAGAGGCAGCGCAACGATGAAGAGTGCCGGCGAGGGTGAGTGGGCAACATGGTGACGGCGCAGTGGATGGAAGAAGAAAGAGACATAAAAGTTTAAATTTCTATGGAAAGAGGGGTTAGAGTTTTGTTAGTTCCATTAACCCTCAATTATATTGACCTCCTAACTTATTTGATAACTGATTTTTGGTGTTTACAACTTTACGTAGTATTTAAGAAAAAATACTAAATTAATTATATTTTAGCAGGGCTGTATAAAATAACACTACTCATTTGCTAATAATGGGGAAAATGATATTTGCTATTAAAAAACCCAACTTTATAAATTATAAAATAAAATAAAATAATATTATAGTAGAAAGAAGAGGATTTACAGCAAGAGAAAGGGGAGCAAATACCTAACTTCTCAAACCACCAAGAGCCAAACAAGAAGCTGAAGCTCAGTGTGTGTCTCCACCCAACAGAAAACCTCAGATTCCAATTCGGCAATTCCCATATTCTAACGTAGGAGATTGTTAGAGAGACCCACACACATAACACATTCTCTCTCTCTACCAAACCCTCCTTTTTATTCCTCTGATTCTTTCTCCTTTCCTTCCTACAATGTCTATTTCACAATCCCCCTAAAAAAGACATGTTTGTGACATAGAGTTGTCTGGTTTTTTTTCTTCTTATCTCATCCTTTCAACCCTAGAAACCCATCAATTAAAAATCAAAACTTTATTACGTAAGGCTCTTCTTTTGGTTGATGGGTAGAAAGGGACACCAACTATTCGACGAAAAGAATGATGGGTTTTTCTTCTCTGTTTCCAATTTGGGTTCTCAGTGGAGCCTCCATGAACAAGAACAACATGGTTCCTATTACCACCCAGGAGGCTTGTTTGCAAGCGTTGGCCAAATGGGTACCATTGGTTTTGGTGTTCAACAACCAAATCCTTCTTCTTCTTCTGATTCTGATTCACGTGACAATGACAATGGTGGTTTGAAACTACCCTTCAATGATTTGTACGTGAAGTATGTTCAGTCTCTTGGTAAAGTTCAGTTTTTTGAGGAAGGGGAAGCAGGTGTTAAGGCTAAGAAGAAGAAGGGTGGCCTTAAATTGAAGGTTAGGATCAGGAACCCTTCACTGAGGAGGCTTTTCAGTGGGGCAATTGCAGGTGCTGTTTCGCGAACTGCGGTGGCACCGTTGGAGACTATAAGGACTCACTTGATGGTTGGAAGCAGTGGCCATTCCACCACTGAGGTGTTCCATAATATCATGAAGACTGATGGATGGAAAGGGTTGTTTAGGGGTAATTTTGTTAATGTCATTCGTGTTGCACCTAGCAAGGCTATTGAGGTAATTCACACTTTTGCCTTATTCGGTTGAAATTTCAGTTTTGGGGTCATTTGATTGCTGTCCTGATATAGTTTTAAAGCTATTTGCTTTTGAATTGTTCATTTTGATGCCAAGTGTTGCATTTCTTGATGCCATAGATTTAGTATTAAATATGTTTTACCGATGCTCAAAGTTCATATATAAAATTTTGGATCTCTTTTTCTGATGTTGTACTAACCGTATTAGAAGTTTGTTGTCTGCTAATGTAAGTTTCATGGATGGTATATTCCCAAATCTGATGATGGTTTTGGATAGTACGGCAAAAATGTTGAATTAAAGAACTTGTGTGTACAGCTTATAAGTGGGACAAACTCAAATTCCATAAAACTCCTCTAAAGGGACTATGTCTCAGAATTTTTCTTGATGATTTGATGGTAGTAACTTTTCTTAGACTAGTTTTTACAGCCTTTACAAAAAAAACGTCAGTTTAATGCATCATCTTTATATGAAGAGAAGGAGATTGGGTGAGAGTCTATAAGCTATGATATACAATCACAAAAGTTTTCATATACCTGAAGCACAATACATCTAAATATATTTTTGCCCTTTTTCTGTGAGCTCATGTGGTTCTAGTTGTAGACTTTCAATGTTCAGAGTCTTTAAATCTGCACTCACTGAATATTTTGGCTTAAAAGACCATTAAATGCTTTTCATGACGCTGCCTATCTTCAATTGGCTCCATGTAGCACTTACCCCTTAAAAATTGTGTTCTTTTAATTTAAGCTACACAGGTTTCTGTGCATTAAAATTTCACCAAATTATGATAAGTCAACCATACTAATGCACTTGAATTAATTCTTGAATTCCAAAGGTGATATTTACTAGGTAATGCACATAAATATGTAACATTTCATTAAGAAGGGAAGAATAGTAGTACAAAAGTAGAAAACAAAGAAAAAGAAGAGAAAAGAAAAAGGAAGTAAGCAACCAAATAAATAGTAGCTATCCAATCTCTCAACATTTCTGTGAGAGAAAGCACTCTAAAAAGATCATGAATTTCACACCAAATAGTGACCAAACTTCTCATTTTATCCCAATAGATGTTTACCAGTTTTATGAATGGTAGTTACTTCCAATGACCTTGGTCTTAACTCTTAAGTATGATTTGTGGTTTATGATATATTTAGGAAATATTTTCTTAAATGGCAAGTCACTTCGCTTCAAGCTCACCAGATACTAGCTATTCAATACAATTTCTTACATTGATTCGATTTATTAAATGCGAAAGCACCTACTAATTGCAATGCTCAAGTACATTGAAGAGAGTATTTAAAGATATTGCTCCAAGAAGATGAGATGCATATGTTCTCAGAATTTTCAAACTTCCAAACTATAGAAATTTTAAACTTTTTTGACTTGTTCTCTTCTCTGTCTGTCTGTCTCTCAGTTTGGGGAGTCATGGATACAATTTGATTTCCCAGCTGTCCTTATGCTGGAAATGTTAAACATCTCACCATATTTTTACTCATTTTCTGCAGCTATTTGCTTATGACACAGTTAACAAGAACCTATCACCAAAGCCTGGGGAACAGCCTAAAGTTCCTATTCCTCCTTCATTGATTGCAGGTGCCTGTGCTGGAGTGAGTTCAACTATATGCACATATCCTCTCGAGTTGGTCAAAACTCGACTAACTATCCAGGTATGAACATAAATTTACAAGAGCTAGCTTTCCCATATTTATGCTTAGGACACTACCTAAAACTATAAGGGAAAAACACTATACTCGCGTTAATAACTTTGCAGAGAGGCGTTTACAATGGTTTATTCGATGCATTCTTGAAAATAATACGAGAGGAGGGTCCAGGGGAACTTTATAGAGGCCTTGCTCCCAGTCTTATTGGAGTCATTCCGTATGCTGCCACCAATTACTATGCTTATGACACGTTACGGAAAGCATACCGGAAGATTTTTAAGCAAGAAAAGATTGGCAACATCGAAACCCTTTTGATTGGATCGGCAGCCGGTGCTATCTCAAGCAGTGCAACGTTTCCACTTGAGGTGGCTCGCAAGCATATGCAAGTGGGAGCTCTGAGTGGAAGACAAGTTTACAAAAATGTGATTCACGCCCTTGCAAGCATACTAGAACACGAAGGGATTCCTGGTTTATATAGAGGGCTCGGGCCTAGTTGCATGAAGCTAGTGCCGGCTGCCGGAATCTCTTTCATGTGCTATGAAGCATGCAAGAGGATATTGGTCGACGATGATGAAGAGGCGTAACAGGATGAGGTCAAGTGCTGATTTCTTTTTGTTTTGTCACTGAAGCCAAGAGGCCGAAGTGAATACTTGGTTTTTTGCTTATTCGGTTAACTTAATTTTTGTTTTCTTCTCTTACATTATTGGAATTTTCCTTTTTACCAACAGATCATAGTTTTAAGCAACTGATAATGGAATAATGGTTTTGGTTTTTTGTTTATTATATCTGTTACAATTGAGCATTTTAGTTGTATCTTGGCTCTCTCGTTTACTTTAAAAGTTTAGATTATATCTGACCTCTTGCATTTTGTAAAATGAGACAATGTAGCTGACAGAAAACAAAGAATGAGCTTAACAATTGGTGGTTTACACATCATATTCTGAGGAATCTTATGTTGTTGAATCCAAGGCCATGTTGTTAAGGTGTTAAACTTCCACTAATACCCCAACACTCTTTAATCCTGTGAATGGTTCAACATAATTGCTGTGATTGGTGATGTGACACTAATAAAAGTGGTATCTTATTAATTTCTTGGTCACATCTATTTCTGTATAACGCAAAAGAGCACTACTCACAAAAATATCCATGGAATATTATTCAACAAGTTACCCCAACGGAAATGGAACAAAAAAAGTTTAACATTGTGAGAAAATTGAATTCTAAAAAAGCTCTTGTGGTGCAAGATTGTATTAATTCCTATCATACTGCACAGACAAAAATTTATCATCTGACAAAAAAAAAAAAAAGACTTTGATGAAACTGATCATAAAAGAAATGACTCGATGCTTAAGAGATTATCTAAATTTCTTGTCCCAAAAAAAAGATGATCTCAGTTCGAGAGAAGTAGCCAAAACTTGCACTTTATTTGATTTTGATTTGATTCACTGTGTAAAATCTTCTCATGCATTCAATTAGGTAATGTAATGAAAAAAAAAAAAAAAAACTACTACTTATTCTAATTATGGAAATAGTTATAAAAAAATATAAAATATTAAAAAGTTTTCAAATACAAACGGTTATAGATTATATGTACATTGAAAACTTTCCTAAAATATTTCATATTATGAATTTATCAAAATTGAATTAGGAGAAAATAAAAGATAATTATATTAAATATACACATAAAATCAGCAATTAAAACAACAACTAAAAAAACACATGTTGAAATATAAAAATATAAATTAAAAGTTATTTAAACCCTAAATTTATTTTAAGAATTTATCTAATAAATTTATGTTACTTTAATTTTGTTTGTTTGTTGTTATTTTTTTCTTTTTCAGATGGTATCCTAGACCCGACAAGCCCATATTAATCTCGTACGCCTTTAAAAACTTAAGAGTGTCAAAATCCCACAAAGCGGGGATCCCCGCGGGTACTACCCCGAATGGGGATCCAAACGCGGGGCATTTCCCGTGTAGATGGGATGAGGGGCAAAATTCTCCCGAGACAAATGTGGGGACCCGAGCGAAACCCCGCCCTGACCCCGAAATCCTCGAATAATTTAAAGTACTTAAAATATTCCTATTAATTAATTTATATTATAGGTTTTTTAGCCATTTCACATCTCATTATGTTGTATCATTTTATCTTTTTTGATATAATGTTAAATTTTAAATAATTAGTTATTCTAGACAAAATATATTTAAAAAATATTTCACTGTATTAGTATTTTTGTAATATTTTTTAATTATTTAGTTAAAATTTCCATTAAAAATACAAAAAAATATGGGAAATGGGGAACCACCCGTGAGAAATCGGGAATGGAGACGGGGCAAAAATTCTCCCGGCGAGAAATGGGGTGGGGACAGGAAAAGATTTTGGGATAAGGACGGGGAGCGGTAACACATCCCCGCCCTGCCCCATTGACACTCCTACCAGAACTAGACACTTAAGTAATTTAAGCCACTTATCACTTGTGTTAAGGGATGTGGTTTGTTTTTGTTTTTGTTTTTGTTTTTTATCAAAGACAGTTGTATTTCATTTCATTAAATAGAAAAAATGAATATAAGAGTTGGGTCGAACTTCGACAACCACAACAAGAGCAAGTGGGATCTCCACAAAAATTAAAAATGCAAATATTGAATACACTTAAAAAAAATTAAGAAAGGTAGTATCTTTGAAACTCAAGGTTAGATCTCGATGACAGAGGCAAGAATCATTTGGAGGAGATGCAGCTTCGAAGAAGTGTTAGCGCACGGAAGATAATTTGTAGATAGCTTTACTGTAGTACCCTTAGGATTATGTAGAAACCATTTATCAAAATCTTCAATGTTTACATTATTCAAGATTGATTATTGGTTCTACAGATAAAATCATTCTCAGGAGAGTAGGATATATCGATCCCTTTTAGTTTATGGAGTGTCAGAGTCTCCCCAAACTCTAACAATTCCTTGCAAATATTTTTATGTCTTCTTCGGTATCAATTGACGACTCGTGTCTTTCACCTTAATAAATTGAGAGATCATTGTAGTAAAATTATTATATCGGCTTCAAATGATTTTAAAATCAACTTCTATTGGTTAAGATGGAGTAGATTTATCAACAAAGAGTTTTCCAATAAATCTCTTCTGCTTCAAATGAGTATGAGAAACTTTAATAGATCCCTAGAAAAAATCCTATTAAAATGAAATAAAATATTAAAAAACTCTATTAGGATAAAAAAAACACTTTAGAGAAAATCCTAATATGACGCAAAACAAAACCTTATTTTTTGTTTGTTGTTAGTTGTTACTAGGTGATAGGGGATGTGGGTTGTTTGTTGTTAGTTGTTACTAGGGTGACGTATAATTAGGAATTAATAAGGTAAAAAAATAAAAGAAATTCCGGAAAGTGAAAAACCCTCTCTCACATACTCATAAACAGTTGTTCTTGTGAGGAGACAGTGAGAAGATAAAACGATCGTAAAACCCACACATAACAGTAACGAAGCTTATTGAAGAAAGAACCATGGCGGTGGCTCCATCAACTACCGTCTTTCGATGCTTATTATCGAGTCTTCCTTCTTCTCCTCACTCTCACAATCTTCCACTCACTCTCCCCTTCCACCGCACCCCACTCTTCCGCTCTCTCCTCCTCCCCTCTCGCCACCGCACACTCTCCCCCGCTCTCGCCGCCGCCAACAACAAGAACAAGAGCAACAAAAACAAGGTCAAACTAATTCACATACAATAAATTAACACAATTACTCTTTTCTCTCTCACTTTTTTTTTTTTTTTTGTAATTCGTACATAATGTATTATGGAAATGAAGAAGAAGAAGCCATTTTTAGGGCCTATTTTGTGTTTGTTAATTTGATTACTCTCATATCCAATAATGCAAGCTAATTTATTTGATTACTGTTTCATTTCTCGTGATGTCATATATCATGTATATTTGGAGTGTTGAACACTTGAATTGTTAGATATAAAATAATCATTTTGTGCTTAAGTGGTTAGTAAAGAAGGTTCATAACGGTTTTTTAGAGCCTATTATGTGATTGTTAATTTGATTACTTCCATATGAATTTGTAACTTCTATCAAAGATGAGCCCCGCTGTATTTTCAAGGATGATTAAACACTTTCTTACTTTACTAATCTCCTCATCACTTTAGAGAAGCTTGATCCCTTGCATATATCTTTTATGCAAACTAAATTGTGTGATCACTGATCAGGAAATGGTTGCACTAAATTGGCTTTTTTTTTTTTTTTTTTTTTTTTTTTTTTTTTTTTTT
>JASCZI010272009.1:26125-52018 GCA_036250425.1 Stylosanthes scabra
GGCCGGGATTGACACAAACTTCACTGTCACGTCAAAGGCCTCAGACGACGACGGGGAGTTTGCTGAGCTCTACGTGTTCAAATGGACATCACTCCTCATCCCACCTACAACGGTGCTCATCGTGAACTTGGTAGGGATCGTTGCTGGCGTGTCGTATGCCATAAACAGTGGCTACCAATCTTGGGGTCCATTGTTTGGAAAGCTCTTCTTTGCCATTTGGGTCATTGCACATCTATATCCATTCTTGAAGGGTCTTTTGGGAAGGCAAAACAGAACACCAACTATTGTTATTGTTTGGTCTATTCTCCTTGCTTCTATATTCTCATTGCTTTGGGTGAGAATTGACCCTTTCACCAATGGCTCAAACAAATCATCCACTGGTCAATGTGGCATAGACTGTTAAGATTAAATCTTGGGGATTATTTTTTGTATAATGTATCCATGTTTCACCCCCTTTTGATCTCCCCATGTGTTTGGAGAAATTCTAAAGTTCCAAGTGTTGTATATATAGCAAGAACACAAGTCTCCTCCATGTATTGTTTCGTTTACTTTTAAAAGCCTTTTTGGTCCTTGAAAGAATAGGTTCTGATAAGATGTACTCCTGTGTCATGTACTTGAACACGACATAAATTATGTTTATGGTTAATAGTAATTTAATTCAAGCAATCTAGCTTCTTCTTGTTGGTTATATTTATTAAAAGAGTAAAGATAGATAACTAATCTTTTCAACTAATATTAGCTATTTTTTAATTATTTTATTTATAATTTTAGATCTTAAATTATAAATCTTTAACCTTAAATTTTTAGATTGGATTAGCAATTTGGATTCGGTCGTTGAAATATTGAATTGGAAGGTGGAAACCCGGCCTAAATTGCTAATGATAAACCCTAAAAACCTATCAATACAATACAGCAAGGTGCAACACAATCTCATATACTCAAATTCAAACTCAAACTCAGCAGCAGGTTACATTGACACTACTGATCGTACATATGCATATTGATGAGCTGAACGACGCGGCGGGGGAGAAAGCCATACGGTCGATGGCAGACCTTTCGGAAGAGATGATAATGGAGATCTTTCTAAGGCTTCCAGTAAGGAGTCTTTGTTGCATGAAGAGAGTGTGCAGTTCATGGAGAACCCTAATTTCCACCCGGGACTTCACGTGGAACCACCTTCGTCGTTCATCTCCGCACATAATCGCTTACGAAGATACCAGAATTCTCTCAGTAGAATCATTGTTGGACAATCCTTCCAAGCCTCCTAGAGTCTCTTACTTGAGCGGACTACGCCGCTACAGTATCTGTGGTTCTTGCCATGGATTGTTATGCTTGTTTGGTTGTCATCTCTCCGCTACACCCACGGTCAACTCCTCTTTTCTGGCTTTGGTTACGATCATCTCAGTGACACCTACAAGTTTCTTGGAATTATAAGGGACCAACGGCCATCTCGTTTTGAAAATACTATTAGTACCAGAATTTATACATTTGGGCCAACTTCTTCGTGGAGAAGAATTGATGATGATGTCCCAATTAGCTGCCTAACTGATGTGGTTGATGATAGGAAAGGAACATATTTGGGTAGTAGCAAAGTATGCACTATTAATTGGACTGCTTTTAGGGTGGTTCTTTATTTTGACTTAGGTAAAGAAACTTATGGGCAATTTCCCCTGCCTCATAGGGATTCATCAGAATATCATCCAGGGAGTGTGGACAGGTACTTATGTGTCTTGAGAAACTGCCTTTCTGTTTGTTATACGGATGACAGAACAGAACAATGGATTGTGTGGCAGATGAAGGAATTCGGAGATTCTCAATCTTGGACTATATTGGCAATGATTCCCTTCCTCTCGTGTCTCCTTTGTCCAGTATAAGTAATCGTTTAAAACCTCTGTACATCTCGGAAAGTGATGTGCTTTTGGCCATGTCTCCATCTTTCAGAGTAGTTCTGTTTAACTTAAATAATGGCAGATTAGATTTTTCTGATGAGGTTCAGCAGAACCAGTCTTATTTTCGTCATTGGTTTCGTTCTGGTGGTGGGAAGATTTATATCTACCATGAAAGCTTAGTTTCACCAAATGGTTTTCAAACCAACTTGAGACCCAAAAGACTACTGCACTTCTTGTAACCCGAACACCTTTTCTAAGGGAAGCCTTTCTAACGGTACCAACTTTGTTATTAATGTAATCAAATTTATTTATCTGAGTACTGTGTTTTTTGTTTCAATTTGAATTCACTGCTTTATGATAAATCATTTATTTATTTGTGTACTGATGAGAAATTGCACTTGCTCTTCTTGGTATCATTATTTCTATTTGAAATATTTGTTCTTAAGAGAATGATAATTCATAATTGGTAAGAAAGTCATACGATGATATATGGTCTCTTCCTTGTTTGTGATGCAATAGCCAGCCATTCTGTTTTCCTTGTTTGTGACAATGTGTAATGCCATTTTGGAAAAACTGTTATACTTGAATGTTGTTCCGTTGGTCTTATTCGCTTCGTTTAGTCGGTTATTTTCTTATCCACAAAAATTAAGTGATGATTAAGTGCAAATCAAATCATAATGTTCAAGCACAATGATGATTTAATATCAGGATCAGTTGGGCATACAAATGTTGTTAGCTAAATGAACTCATGATGCTGAAATTTTAATTTAGTTCCTAATAAAGTTTAGATTCTATAATGTGTTTATATATTGCATTAAACTTTGAAACTTGTACAAAATTTTCATTTTGTATTTTTGTCTTAGAGACAAATTAATCTCCTTTTGTATGTAGTTACACGTATAGTTATGTGAATTGTTCAGTTAAATGGCATACTGCCTATCAATTCGCCTATCAGTTGATCTACTTACTTAATACACATTAGAATATAAAATACATATTAAAAATAAGTTAAACTACATATATATTTTGTATTATTTTGTATTTCAATGTGTATTATACATTAGTGACTGATTTGGTAGCTGATTTTGGTGTGCAAATAAAATACTTGATTTTTCACGTAAAATATTTTGATGAGTGCTACCAAACCCCGTTTTCTATTGGTGCATTTGGGATGGTGTAGTCTAATTAGTTCTAACCCTCTAGTCTACCTTAATTATTGCATCTCAACTCATTAACTATAGTTAAACTCATTTTGTAATTAAACAAAGATTGATCCCAACCACTACCTTCTCTACGCATGATTTTTTCAACGCCGCTTGATCTGATTCAATACTTTCCCATTCTTGGAGTACGTACCATGTAATCTGAGTTTTACAATGGTATATGAATGCTTTTTTGTTAACTATGAAGCTGTCACGGGAATGAGCCGTGGGAGGTTGGGTACCGACTTTTTCGATGAAATATTTTGGTTGACGGCATGAACTTGTTCTTGGTCTTTGAAAGGGGAGACTAGGGTTTATGAGAAATTCAATCTTTTTATTTTTCAATGAAGATAAAATTATGATTTAAGATAGATAAATTAATAAATTGCAGAAAGGGATTTTGGAATCCATCTTTATTTATTTGTAAAATGGGCTTAACTATAATTAATGAGTTAGGTTGCAATAATTAAGATAGACTAGAGGGTTAGAACTAATAAGACTAGATCACTTTAAATACGTTAATAAAAAACAAACATATCATAAAGAATAACTTACCCCTAATTTAGAGGAAGTTTGACAGCACTCACCAAATATTTTATACATGACATACCATGCATTTAGTTCCCGTTAACTCTCAACTATTTGTATCCTGTCTCTAGAAGTAGATTTGAAATCTCTCTATAACCAAATCATTGCACCATTGAAAATTTCTTTATGTATTTATAACTGTGTTGAAATACTTCTGTTGTCACGTTAATTTTGGTTGCCCATTTGAATTTGCTATTTTTATAAGCATAGTGTTTCTGGAATATCGTTTCAGTTAATTTACGGGAAAGCTTATGGAATGTAGTTAAAGGATCTAAACCAAATTATCTAGTGTTCTTTATTATTCAATGAGAAAGTCTTGGAAGCCAACGTATTTAAGAAGTAATGTACTTGATGGTGATAGTAGAAGTTATCAGGCTGGAAGTGAGTCAAGTTAGTTCACGAGCTTACTCAAGCTCGACTCGTTAATGGTTCGATAAGTTGAGCTCATGAGCTGTTGACCCGAGCTTGAGCCTGGGTTTGAGCTCAAAAATAAAAATAAGCCGAGCTTGAGCTTGGGAAGCTCTGCTCATTAGCTTGGCTTGTGAGTCGGCTCGAACATATATATAAATATTTATTTATTTATTAAATTATTAATACACATAATGTTCAAAGTATTAAGTATTAATTACTTATTATACAAAGGTAATGTTTTATATATAAAAAAATATCTATAACCAACAACTAGTTAGTCAATATTAACCAAATTAAAAATAAGGATAAAATAATAATTACAAATGAAATAATTTTTTTGTATTGTTGGTTGACGTTGGCTAATTTTTTGTTGGTTACTTAACACCATTGTTTATATATGTGTTATGTTATAATTTATTGATATAAACCAAATAAATTCCTAGGGAGTTATACATTTGTGTATTGATAAGACTATTCATTATTTTTTGAAGCTCGATCTCTTTCCCGAATGAACCATAGAGCCAAGAGAAACCATGAACCAGAATAGAAGAGCTTGTCCTACCCATGAGTAAATATTTCGTAGTAGCCTCATTAGACTGTACATCTTTCTTGGTATATCCAGAAAGTAGATAGGAGCATAGACTGAAACATTTTGGAGTTACAAAAATAGTTATTAAATCGTTAGCGCCACATAAAAACATTCCTCCTAGAGTAGCTGTTAATACGAATAACAGAAACTCTGTTAGAGCCATTTCTATACATTTAATATACTTTACGGATAGAAGAATACATAGAGTTGAATATAGTAAAATAAGAAATTGAAAGTCATATTATATTCATGTTATTTGAGCTAATTTGTGAGCTCGAATTAGCTCGTGAGCTTTCGAAAATAGGCTTGATTGTTAATGAGTTGAGTCGTGGGCCATGCTCCATTTTCGTGAGCCGAGCAGTTCGGCTTACTTCAAGCCCTAGAAGTTATGGATGATAATTTTTTTATTCTATTAGCAATCACTTTTATTCTATTTAGATGATAGCGTTTTTCAATTTCAGATAATAAATATATGGAAGTTTAAAAGTATATAAATATGTTTTCAATGGTCTATTTTATAGTTTGATTCAACCTTTGTGTTATAATTTTCTTCGATATAGGTTTGAATAATCTTCTATCTTACCAAATTTTGCTGGAGTGTTTGTAAAATGGGTGTCTATATGGTTTTATTTTTATTTTTAAAATGGTAAAATTTATTTGTCAGTATTTATAATTTTGATAAAATTTTAAAATTTTAATTAAATTTTTATAGTTTTTTTTTTCAATTGAGTTCTTATACTATATTAAAATTTATAATTTATAAAATATTTTATTATAAAATTTGAATATTTCAATGCCTTAACATAATTAAAATATAAAAAATATCCTCTCGTCATAACCCAAATCCACCATGTGTAATGCCCCAAATCCATCATGACCGGTGCTCGAGGGACACGTCCCTCAACAAGTCCAATTAATCGATTTTTTTTTTCTAGAAAAACGGACAGTCTCTTTAAATTTTTAACCTTACCAAAATAAATACAAGCTTCCTATATCAATAATAATCATCATATAATACCAACCATAGCAACATATCCAGTATACATATATATCCCGAATCAAACATCTCAGAAAATATCTCATAAATCATACATAACCAAAACATAATTAATATTCTACAGTTTAAGTACCAAAATAACATAAACGACTTGAGGACCATGTCTGTGACATATGGAGCATTTGACATAATCTAGATTAATACAAAAGTTCTATCACATATAAATATGGCCCTTGGATAGAAGAAGGATTCATCAAAAGAACTAAAAGCTATTATGGGGCTGGTGGGACAATGAGACCTGTAAGAACACCTGTATATCTAAAAAACATGATAAGAAGATAGAGTGAGTTTTGCAACTCAATGAGTAAACACTATATCTATAACCCACACGAGACAATACCAAGTTTATTTTGAAAATTTCCTTTCCTTTTCGACATAGCGTGTATATACAAAATAAATATATCAACATATAGATAAGTACATAAATAATGAATTGAAACGGGATTCTCATTCCAGAAATCAAATGAAGTCCAATACCACACTTGGGCGGCTCCACCTCTGAGGATAGCCTTTTCCTCTAGTATGTCCCTACGGTATAACAAATCCAACGTGTGGCCTATACATTAGGCTAGCAACGTCCCTGCTAAGTGAGATCTAGGCCAGATACATCTAGGTTAACGTCATAACCGCCGTTAACTATGATTTTCTAGCCAGAGTCTCCCAAATCAATCAAAAGTAAAAACATACATAACAAATTTCTAATACTTGTACATATTACTAAAGTTCATAATAATTCAAATATATATATATTAGTATGTATACTAAAAATTAATTTTTAAGGTATGATAAAATCAAGTTTAAAAGAGAACTTGTCCACTTTATAAAATATACGAATATCGCCTTATGTGTATATTTTTGTAAAGCTATAAGTTTGTCAAAAATAAATATTCCATCCAATAATCCATAATTCATATAAATCAAATATTTCAAATACAATCAAATGTTAAGGCAATAAGTTAAAAAATAATCATAAATATAATATTCACTCACAACTTAGTTGCAAAGAACCAAAACCAATCTTTAGCGCGTCTCTGAGCTATCAGTCAATACCCAACAAATCTACCACTCTAGAAATACGAACAATGATATTTGTAGGCTAATAATGTTGCTAATTAACGTAATAAGATCATAACAGGCCAAATACCAAAATGATATAAACCACGCGAGGATCTGCCTGTAGCATATACATGGAGCATTTAGCATAATCTAAACTCAATAAGAAGATTCCATTATATACAACTCTAGCCTTTGATAGAAAAAAGTGGCTCACCAAACGAGCTAGAAGCTACTATGGAGCTAGTGTAATAGAACTTGGAGAAACATCTGTATCTAAAAAATATGAGAAGATGATAGAGTGAGTGTTGTAACTAAGTGAGCAAACACTATATCTATAACCTAGATCCACACACGAGGCAATACCAATCTTTTTTTTATTAATTGTCAACAAAAAGTTATGATAGGTGGACAAATAATGTGACATGTGAATAAATTAAGCCATGTTATGACACGTGATACTATTGTCTAGGTCAACATGCCACGTGTCACTAAATGTCATTTCGTCACTCGATACCACGTGGCCAAACCTTCTTTTGACACATGGAACTGGTTGTCCACATCAGCACACCCTTAACGAAAAACTATCCGAGGGCCGAGCCACATATTAAAATTTCGGAAGTCAAACTAAGTAACTTGAAATTTCATGGGCTAATTTGAATTGCGATTCAAATTTTAGGGAAAATTTGAATTTTAACTCTGTCAACAAAACATCTAAAATTTGTTTTCGTAAATTGATATAGAAGATCAGAGGATAAAAATGTGGGATACAAAGAGAGGTTATAATGAAAATTAAAAGAAATTTGCATAATAATGAAATTAAAACAAGTTTAACATATTGAATATGAAATTGAGAATTTTCTTAGGTGGTGAAAGAATCTAGTAATCCTTTAATATTTAAGATTTTATTTATAAAATGAAAGAAGTATGAGTATGTATTTAAAATAGTTATAGCCATATATTTGAAATTTTTTTTCATAAAATTTAAATGACCATTAAATACTTTCACCATCCTACTCAAAACCATAAAATTGAAAGAAGAAAAAAAGTATTCATAAGAAAGATGTACGGAAATAAAATTGAAAGAGCAATAAAATTAAAGATGATTTAAGATATTTAATATGAAATTAAAAAGAAAATAAAATATTAATTATATTAAAATTATGCACGGAGACAAATAGTGCATTAAATATGATTTTTCATTAAAAGTTTTTAGTAATTTACTATTCTAAAATTACATGAAGAAAATATAAAAAGTGTGTTAGGTGAATGTTGATTTATATAAATAAATATAAAAAGTGAGTATGAGAGGAAAGAATGAATTATTAGGTTGTAATTTAGTTTATACTTATTTATAAGAATTAATATTAAAAACAAACATGAGTAATATATATAAAATTAAAGAATAAGAAAATATCAAAAGTTAAGATTAAAGATAAATAAATAAATTTTATAATTCAATTATAGTTATTAAAGATAATTAGTATTGAAAAAAATCTTATACAATAAGAATCGCATGATATAATGTAAATATAGAGTTAAATCAAGTGTCTAATTGTCAACAAAAAAAAAAAAAAAAATCAAGTGTCTAAAGTTGAAGGATTGTGACATCCGTCAAATTTGCTTATGTGTCATTGTCATAGAAACTTTAAAAATAAAGGTAGAATGTAGAGCTATTTTATAAATATGAATTTTTTAAATAGGATTTTTTAAAATAAATACAATAAATATAAAATTTACATAAATGGACATGAGTTGATATTTTTATGTTTTTGCATATTCCTTTTTTATATGCATATTTAAAGTATCATGGATTGGGTAGTCTATGTTAAGACTAAACAAATTATGGTGTATCTAATATGGACTAGAATAGCCCAATATATAAAAACATTAACACTGAGTTGCCTAGGTCGTGATAAGGCTCGAAGACTAACACAAGATGCTCCATCTGTGATGAGAAAATTCTGCTATGATTAGAAGATTAATATGAATGTAGAAAATGTCCCACTGTGCTGCACATTTCTTGCAAACGGAGTTTGAAGAAAAAAACCACATTTCCAATACATAAGCTATTATGAGCTTTTTAATACCCTCTTCATGGATCAACACATTCCAAATACTCAAAAGCTGTGAATTCATCTCATTTTGGGCAAAGAATTTGCACAAAGTGAAGCATTCTCAATTTTTTAAATTTACTATTATGTTCTTTATGATAATTTAATTTAATAAACTAGCAAAGTACATAGTCATGCATTCAATATTGCATTTTATTATTTATTTTTATAATTTGTTTAATAAATTATTAATTTTTTTTATCAATTTTATAGAATTTTATAAAAAATTAGATCCAAATCAATTCAAAATAAATTCTATTCTCAATTAAAATTTGTTTGATAAATTCTCTTTCTATCAATTTTTTTAATATTTAACGATATAATATTTTAAAGTTTATTATTATTCATTGTAGTATTTTTTAATATAATATATAATTAATTATTTAATCTTTATATTTTAATTTTAGTTAATTTTTGGAACTACTGATTGCCTACTACATTATCATGGCTAGGCAATCTATATAAGTGCAGGACTATCCTAATTCATAACTTGTTTACTGACTAAACAATAGTCTTAACACGATTATTCAATCTCATGATACCTTAAATATGCATAATGAGTTAAAGACATGTTAGAATAGCCCGTGATAAAAAAATATCTCCATTTATGTAAATTTTGTATTTATTTTATTTATTTAAAAACATCCTTTATAAGTAGATAGATTCTAATTTTTTTCGTGTTTTTTCTTATTAAAAAAAATTCATATAGGTATGATGGTTATTATCACGTGCATTGCGATATTAAACTAGTTGGCGGTTCATGTTTGCCATATAAATTTATGTGATTTAGATCCATTATTTTTTATTACTCAGATACGATTAGATTGGATTAGCAATTTGGATTCGGTTGAAATATTGAATTGGAAACCCGGCCTAAATTGCCAATGATAAAACCCTAAAAACCAAAATATAAATACAATAGAGCAAGTTGCAACACAATCTCATTCTCAGAAACTCAAATTCTTCAAACTCAGCAGCAGCCGTACGCCAAAATAAAAACTCAGCAGCCGCCAGCAGGTTACATTGACGCTACTGATCGTACATATGCAGACTGATGACAAGAACGATGCGGCGGGGAAGAAAGCGACACGGCTGCAACTCACGGCAGGAAACCAGCCGCCGCCAAACCTTTCAGAACAGATGATCATGGAAATCTTGCTAAGGCTTCCTGTAAGGACACTTTGTTGCATGAAGATTGTGTGCAGTTCATGGAAAACCCTAATTTCCAGCCCCGACTTCGTGTGGAACCACCTTCATTATTCATCCTTACGAGATCCAACCTTGACTCCGGCACGAATTGCTTATTACCGTTGTGCCCTCACATCTTCTGGTGTCAAATACTGCGGTATCGGAGTTCTATCCGTACCGTCAATGTTGGACAAAGTTTCTGATGAGCCTACTAAAGTGGCTTGCTTCGAGGGACTACGCTACTACCAAATCTGTGGTTCTTGCCATGGATTGTTATGCTTGTTTAATGATGATGGCCACAGGACGCATGCCATCCTGTGGAACCCCTGTACTGGATTCACATTCCAGTCACCGGACATCCACGGTCAAGTCTGCCTTTCCGGCTTTGGTTACGATCGTCTCAGTGACACCTTCAAGTTTTTTGGAATTATAAAGAGCAGTGTGCTATCTGGTTCTGAATTTATTACCAGAATTTATACATTTGGACCAACTCCGACGTGGAGAAGAATTGATGATCTCCCAAATGGCCTACCTGATGTCGGAGTTGATCAACACGGTGTGGATGATAATACCAAAGGGGTATATTTTAGTAGTGGCAAAGCATGCACTGTTAATTGGAGTTTTAGTGGAGATAATATGGCTATTTATTTTGACTTGGGTAAAGAGACTTATGGTCATTTTCCCCTGCCTCATAGGGTTATAGAAAATAATCACTACCTTAGGAATGTGGGCCCTCATCTATGTGTCTTGGGAAATTTTCTTTCTGTTTGTTATGAGGATAAGACAACAAAGGAATGGATTCTATGGCAGATGAAGGAATATGGAGATCCTCAGTCTTGGACTGTATTGGCAAGGATTCCCATCAACCCGCAAGTTTTTTATCCAGACAGGGATCATTGTTTAAAACCTCTCTACATCTCGGGACGTGGTTTGCTTTTAGCCATAACTTCATCTTTCAGAGTGGTTCTGGTTAACTTAAATGATGATAGCTTTGATTTTCCTGTCATTGACGGCTCCATGGAGATGGAGAACCAGCCTTCTTTTCCTCAATGTTTGGGTTCTGGGAAGATTTATATCTACCATGAAAGCTTAGTTTCACCCAATGGCCTTCAAAGCAACTCATCCAATAAGACGCTGCTGCAATTCATCAAACCCAAATCCAAGGCTATTGTCTCTTGAAGTCTGTTTGCACCTTGTCTTGTTGAAGCCTTTCTAGCTCTATCAAGTTTGTTATTAATGTTATCAAATTTCTTTATTTGAGTACTATATTCTATATATGCTTATGTTTCAGTTTCACTTTTTGATAATTCATTATATTGAATAAACTAGTTGATTTTTATTTATATATTCTCTACAGGTATAAAGTTACAGCATAATATACTAGAACTAAAGAAAACAAAATTTGGTACATGAAGTAATAGTAAGTGGAATCTCGTATACATCTTAAGTTATGCTACTTATTCATATATATTGCATGGTGAATGAATCTATGGCAATATGGCATACAATGAAAAAGCATGGAACATTTCTTTTAAAAAGAATTATTTTTTTAAACAAACGAAGAATCTCCTATTTAGGAATGAGCCTCTAGATCAACTTCTTTTATTTAGGATGTATCTTTTTCATATTTCCTCTAGATGAAGCTTGGTAACGAAGAATAATTAAAATTCAAAAGGGCTAGCATAAAATTTATTTTAGGATAAATTTATTATGATTTTTTAATGTTAATTTTATATATCTCTCTCAAAATGTATTTGTATATGTTTGTGGATGAGTTTCGATAGTTTTTTTATTTTTTTATTTTTTTTATTTTTTATGATCTATAGAAACTCACACGAAGTTCACTTCCTTTATACTTTAATATCGTTAAATGACAATTTAGTCAAATATGCCAAATAATCTTACGATTATTAATAAATAATTTCATATAAGTTTGATTGCATATGAGTATTTACCTTTGTAATTTGGGTGGTAAAATATTTTTTTTTAAAAGAGATAAAAATGATAATTTTAATTAAAAATATAATATTTTAATTATTTCATATAATAATTTAATGAACTAGCTATATTTTTTATTTAAATATGATATAATAACAATATGTTTTTTTTTCCCAAAGATAATAGATTATATTTCATTAATAAAATAAAATCAGTGCAAATGTCCAAGACATAGGACTACAATACCAGAAGTGGGATACTCCCATGACAGCAAAAAGAAAAAAGCTGAATAAACAACTAATAGGAAATCATGATTAAAAGAACAAGAAACAAGCTAAAGTGGTCTCAACGAGATACGGACTCTCGGTAGAGCATGATGGCAGATCTTACAACTTCTTCCGGCGCTGATCTGTGATGCTCAAAAACAAATGAGTTACGAGCCTTCCATAAATTCCAACAAAGACTTGCTATCAACTCCATTCCAAAACCTCTATTCCTATTCCGGTGAAGCTCCTCCTCCATAGCCACCCACCAACTAGAGAAGCAGTTATATGGTTGATTAAAGGGAAGAAAATTCAAAGGGCTACAAACCCATACATCATGTGCTTCTTTGCATCCAGTCAAGCAATGAAGAATTGATTCATCATATCCTTCACAACGAGGACAGACAGCCAGCGTAAAAGGGAAGCGTTGGTGAAGAAGAGCTAACACTGGCAGTCGATCATGGAGGGCCTTCCAACAAAGCGCAAATCCGCTATTCCATTTTTCATCAAAAACTAGTTTATTTCCTTTTGCTACGGTGGATTAAATTCAATTTAAATTATAAAAATCATTTAATATTATGTTAGTTATATATAAAATTATTAAAGCATGTATCTCTTTTGATTTTTTCTGTCCTTTTTTTTTTTCATTTATAAAAAAGTCTTTGTTGCTCAACATGCTTCTGATATTGACGTTAAAATGGGTTAAATCTCTCGAGTCATCCGGTTTATTTATTTAAAATAGGAGTCTTTTTAAAAAAATTTAAGCTTCTTAAAGATGTTGGTTAAAATATGGGTTACGCTAACCTGTTTATTTTTTTAATTTAACAAAAAAAAATCAACACTAATCCTAACTTTTTATCTGATTAAACCCGAAAATTTAATTTACCTTTGTCTTTTCAAGAATTTTTTTAAGAAAATAACATCTTTTGTCTAAATTTTTATTTTTGGAGCTAAAAATTGAATATTTTATTTTTGAAAAATAAATAAATAATTAATTAATTAGGCAAATTCATTTAATATAGTGTTATACAATTCAAATATAATTTAACATAATCTAACATAAATATTAAATATACACATAAATTAAACGAAAATAAAATAAAAATAATTTTCAATATAATAAAACAACTAATTTCTTAATAAGTATTTATAAAAATTTAACTAGTTTTCATTATATTGTATAATTTCAGACGATAAAAAATCAAATCAACTAATTATATAAAGATGTATAAATGAAAAATTGAGATAAACATGCAGAAAAAATGACTATGGGTTCCACCGACCCCATAATGACAAACTCGAGGGTATCGGAATTCTCTCCGTACAATCACTGTTGGACAATGATCCCTCTGAGCCAACTAAAGTGGCTCACTTCACGGGACAAAGCTACTACAGAATAGTTGGTTCTTGCAATGGATTGTTATGCTTGTTTGATTATGAATTTATGATAGCAGCTACGCCCTCATGCGTGCCGTCTTGTGGAACCCCTGTACCGGATTCACATTCCAATCACAGCAAATCAGGTGCTATGCTAACTTCTGTGGCTTTGGTTACGATCATCTCAGTGACACCTACAAGTTTTGCGGAATCCCACGGAAGCTAGAGCCACCTGGTTTTGAAAATAACGCCAGAATTTACACATTTGAGCCAAATTCGTCATGGAAAAGAATTGACGATATCCCAATTGATGAGGACCTTAGTAGGGCTGATAATCAGAAAGGAGTATATTTTGGTAGCAGCAGAGAATGCACTCTTAATTGGAGTTTTTTTTCATGTGGCTTATTATTTTGACTTGGGTAAAAAGACTTATGGTCATTTTGCCTTGCCTGATAGGGATTCAGAGCATTATAATCCCTGGGGGTACACTACCTTATGTGTACTGAGAGACTGTCTTTGCGTTTGTTATGGGTGGTATGAGAGATCACAACAACACTGGATTCTGTGGCAGATGAAGGAATATGGAGTCGCTCAAACTTGGACTAAATTGGCAATGATCCCCTCCTATTATGTTTGTCCCTTAAAACGTCCGTACATCTTAGCTAGTGATGTGCTTTTGCTCATTATTTATCCAGGTATCAAAGTAGTTCTATATAACTTAAACGATGGAAGCTTAGGTGATTTTCCCGTGATTGACCAGTTTGCTGATTGACCACTGATGGAATTTAATTACAGTAATCATTTTATGTACTATGAAAGCCTAGCTTCACCAAGTGGTCTTCAAAGAAACTCATCCAAAATGTTGCTGCGTTTCATCAAACCCTAGCATGCATATTGTCCCTTAGAGCCTCTCTGCACCTTGTCTTGGTGACTACCAACTTGCATTGGTTATATATTGATGTTATCAAATTCAGTACTATGTTTATTATTCAATTGAAATTTAATTCTCTGTGATTATTCTTTTGACAGTTTATGCATTAACGAGAAATTGTAGTTGCTCTTTGTAGTTTGTATCGTGCTTTTATTGGGCTCTGATCTTCTCAATTTTATGATAAATAGTTTATCCTCTTTTATGGTTTTTAATTTGGAAAAAGAATGATGAATTCAATAGAAAAAATGTGACAATAGTTAATAGGTTGAGGTTTAACTTGGTAAACTTTTTTTAAGAGAAACACCTTATTTTTTTGTTTGTAAATCAAAAGAAACACAACGAATAGAACAAACCAATTAATCAAGTGGAATTTTGGAAAACGAAATGGTGGTTATGTTTTGAATTTTTAGCAGAAAAAAAGCAAAAATTTGCAGTGGGTGGATACATAATCTGGTGGTTTAATTTCTTTAAAAAGTTTGGAATTCCTAGCTCACGGTGATGGTGTTTGGGAAGGGTCTAGATGGAGAGGAAGGAAGGTGTACTGTCCATTAGGTGATATGTATGTTGTGGTAGGTTGTCTAGAAAATCATCATTTAAATTAAGGCCTTGCGCACAATTTTTGTCTCGCTCCAATTTTGGTCTCGCTCGAATTCAAGTCCTTGAATTTTGAGGTGTATGGACTCAAATTCGCTGGGGACACAGGGAGACCTGAGTGGTAGGTTGTCTTTGATGCATATGTTTTAGAAAGGTTATTCGGTATATGAGGAATACCAATATTCCAGTATTTTTAGCCATCGATCTTAATCACATATTGATTTTATAACTAAAATCAATAAAGATCAACGACTAAAAACATCGATATACTGATATTCCCGATGTATCAGATAATTTTCCTAAAAAAAGTATGTTTTATATTGCTGTATGTGGTATATTGTTAGCCGTAGCTTTTTATCTTTTTTCTCTCTATGGTTTCGATTTGGTTGTTCAAGAATACTCCCCTCTTGCAAGAGGTGGCGACCCGGTCTCTTTCTTACTAATTACCAAAATAAATAAATAAATTACGTTTAACTTTTAAAAGTTAAAATTGCTTTTGAAAATATTTCACGCGGAGTTTTTTAAATTAGCTTTTACTCATCAAAATTAAAAAAATCTAATATAATTTTATTTATTATAAAATAATTATTTTTTATATTAATTACATAAATAATTATTTAAAGAACGGATATAATTAAATTATTGTGTAATTTTTTTTTTATTTGTATTTCTTAGCTGTTGTTGTTCGAGAAATTATTTATATTTGATTTTTAAAATATAATTATAATATGGTAAGTATCTCGGGTAATAATGAGTATAAAACTTGTTTGTGATTTAAATTTACAATAATTATAGGTGAACAAGTGGTTTTACCAACCAAGTGGCTAACCAAGCAAATTTATTCACACGCCATTTTCTCTTATTATAACGTCTATTTTTCTTTTTCGCCAATTTCAGTTTTATGTTTTTTATTCGTTCTTCCTTTTCTCAGCTTCGTTCTTCGTTTCCTTATCAAACGTTCTCTGCAACATTTTTTATTTCATCTGCGTGATTTGGTGATCCTTGATTTCTTCATCGTGATTTCAACATTTTCTGCAATGTTTTTCTTCTACATCATTCTTTTGCGTCGTTCTCTGTGTTGTTTACGTGAGGTACGCTCGTTTTTTAATTCTGCAAGGAAAGAAGAAGAAGAAGAAGAAGAAGAAGAAGAAGAAAGAAGAAGAAGAAGAAGAAGAAGATTTTATCTCTGTGCATTATTGCTTTCTATTTCTGTGCAGTTTACCAACTTATTTTTGTGCACTATTGCTTTTATTTCTGTGCAGTTTTTGAAAGAACAAGAACAACAACAACAATGTAAAATAGAGGAGAAGAAGAAGAAGATTTTATTTCTGTGCATTATTGCTTTCTATTTCAGTGCATTATTGATTTATATTTCTGTGCAATTTCCAACTTATTTCTATGTAGTTTACCAAATTATTTATATGCAGTTTCCAACTTATTTCTATGCAGTTTATTAACTTATTTCTGTGCACCATTGCGTTTATTTTTGTGCACATTGCTTTTATTTCTGTATAGTTTTTTGAAAGAACAAGAACAACAAGAAAAGGAACAACAACAACAAGAACTGTTGGGAGAATTCAGGTTCAAACCAGAACCTATCTGACAGTGGAAGCACCAAAACTAATTTTCCCACAACCTGTTCAGTTAAATAGGCAACACCAAAAATACTCCAAGCAGCAGATAATATGCAGGAATTAAGAACAAGAGACACAAGCAATTTTTATCATGGAAAAACCTCCAAAAGAGGGACAAAAACCCACGGGACCTAGTCCAGCAAAATCTTCCACTATCAATAATAATGGGTACACAATCAGTCTTCTTAGTAGCACTAGGGTATCTCAACAATCAACAAAATACATCATCACAATGGATGAAATCAACATAAACCCTCCACAAAGTGACTATCTCAAATCAGATAGAAGAGAAGATAATAACACTAGCAAGTTATATCCTAATATTCAGCACTACACCAGAAATAACATACTAAAATTTCATAAGAAATAAAGCAAATTTACCAAGTTAAAATGTGCACATTGGATCTTCTCTTTTCCCCAAATTCTTCTTCTCTTCGACGGCGGCCTGACTTCTTTTCCTCACGCTCTCTGTCTCACTTTTCTTTTCTTCTATGTGGCTTTTATGTATGCCACTTCTACTATTATTTTTATTATAATTATTATTATAAGTTGTGTGGGCCACTTTAATTGGGAGCCCACCAACAAATCTCCTTCTCACTAATTCAAGTGGGGTTAGGCTGCTCTACCAAGCCCGTCTTCTCTTTGCATGAATCAAACTTCACTGCATGTAAACTCTTAGTTATAATATCTGAACCATTGTCGTTAGTATGGATCTTTTCAAGTGCATACTCCTTCATCTCCAGCGCTTGACGTATCCAATGAAACCCCACCTCTATGTGCTTTGATTTGGAATGAAATTTTGGATTCTTGCTGAGATGGATAACATTCTGGTTGTCACAAAATAACACAAACTTCTCTTGATTGATGCCCAACTCCTGTAGAAATTTCTTCATCCACAAGAGTTCCTTAGAGGCTTCAACAATAGCAATGTATTCTACCTCTATTGTAGACAATGCAACACATTTCTGAAGTCGGGATTGCCAAGACACAGCTTTCCCTGCAAAAGTCATCATATAACCAGAAGTAGACTTCCTTGATTCAAGATCCCCAGCCATATCTGCATCTGTGTAACCATCCAACACAGGTTGACCACTCCCAAAGCATAAACATACTTTAGAAGTACCATTAAGATATCTGAGAATACACTTCACTACTTGACAGTGTTCTTTGCAAGGATTAGAGAAAAAATGACTAACAACTCCAACTGCATGAGCAATATCCGGCCTGGTGCAAACCATAGCATACATCAAATTGCCAACCGCAGATGTATATGGAATCTTCTTCATTTCTTCTTTTTCTTTTTCACTTGTAGGACATTGCTTTGAGCTCAGCTTGAAATGACTAGCAAGTGGAGTACTGGCTAGTTTGGAATTACTCATGTCAAATCTCTCTAAAACCTTCTCAATGTACTTTTGCTGCGATAATCACAGTTTCCCATTCTTCCTGTCACGAGTAATTCTCATGCCAAGGATTTTCTTTGCAGGGCCTAAATCCTTTACAGCAAAGGATTTGCTCAAGTATTTCTTAAGACTTTCAATCTTCTTAGTGTCATGACCAACAATCAACATGTCATCAATATAAAGCAAGAGAAATATAAAATCACCATCAGAGAATTTCTTGACATAAACACAGTGATCAGAAGAGGTCTTACTATACCCATGATGATCCATAAATGAATCAAACTTCGTGTACCACTGTCTTGGAGCTTGCTTCAGACCATATAAGCTTTTCTTCAACTTGCAAACAAGCTGCTCCATTCATTTAATCGCGAAACCCTGTGGTTGCTCTATGTAAATTTCTTTGTCTATGTCACCGCAAAGAAATGCAGTTTTCACATCAAGCTGTTCAACCTCCAAATTCAGGCTAGCTGCTAACCCAAGCACAACCCGAATAGAGGACATATTCACCACTGGTGAGAAAATCTCTTCAAAGTCAATACCTTTCTTCTGTTCAAACCCTTTCACAACCAACCGAGCTTTGTACCTTGTTTGTGAGACATTTTCATCTACTTTCAGCTTGAACACCCATTTATTCTTGAAAACTTTCTTACCATATGGCAACTTCACCAACTCAAAGGTCTGATTCTCATGCAAGGATTTCATTTTTTCTTGCATGGCCTTCAACCAATCTTCTTTATGCTCATCAAACATAGCTTTCCGGTAGTTTTCTGGCTCTCCAGTCTCGGTGTTCATCACATACTCACGAGGAGAGTATCTTTGAGAGGGATTACACTCTCTAGTAGATATTCTCAATTGAGGCTCAGCTGGTGGTTCTTTTACATCTGGTGGAACTTCTGCATTTGGCACCTCAGGTTGAGGTGTAGGATCACCATCAGTATCAACTTGTGCATCTCCCCCATCAACAGGAGGTCCACTAGGCTCATCATCAACAAAACGTCTAATAGTTGTTGTTGGCTTATCTGTCTTCTCAAAATCTTCAATAATTTGGTCTTCAAGAAAAATCACATCTTGGCTTCAAATTATTTTCTTACTCTTAGGATCCCATAACTTGTAACCAAAGTCTTCGTGACCATAACCCATGAAGATACACTGCTTTGACTTCCCATCAAGTTTGGACCTTTCTTCTTTTGGAATGTGAACAAAAGCCCTGCAGCCGAATACTCTCAAGTGACTGTAAGAAACATCTTTCCCTCTCCAGACTTTCTCTAGAACATCACAATGCAACCTAGTGGAATTGAAGGAGAAATGTTGATCAAATCTACTGCAGTCCTCATTGCTTCACCCTAAAAGGATTTCGGCAATTTTGCATGAGAGAGCATACACCTGACTCTATCATTGATAGTGCGATTCTTTCTTTTTGCAACTCCATTATGCTGAGGAGTCTTAGGAACTGTCTTCTCAAGCTTGATCCCATGTTCTTTGCAATAATCTTCAAATGGACCATTGTATTCACCACCATTATCTGCTCGAACACATTTCAACTTCTTTCTTTTTTTTTTTCTCTTTTAACACTTGCATGAAAGTGTTTGAAGACATCGAGCATCTGGTCTTTAGATTTCAAAACAAAAGCCTACACTTTTCGAGAATAGTCATCAATAAAAGTAACAAAATATGATGCACCTCCTAGTGTTTTAGCATCCATAGTGCAAACATCAGTGTGAACTAGATCTAGAATATGTGATCTCCTATGAGGTCCAGAACTATGAAATGATACTCTAGTATGCTTTCTAACAAAACAATGAGTGCAAGTATTTAAAGTTGTACCTTTCACTGGAAGTGAGTGTTTCTTGTCTAAGACATTGAGTTCTTTCTCACTCAAGTGGCCAAGACGCTTATGTCATAAATCAGGAGAAGAATCATCAGCTACATTCACCTATTCTTTGCACAACTTTGCTTGCAAGTGGGAAAGAGTAGAGTGTGTGTTGTCTTTTTTAGCAACAATAAGAGCCCCTTTGGTAATCTTGCAATTTCCACCACCAAAGGAAGTACAATACCCTTCTTGGTCCAATGCCTTCACTGAAATCAGATTGAACCGCATATCTGGCGCATGCCTAACATTCTTCAACTGCAACTTGCATCCTATGTTGGTTTTAAGCCATAAATCTCCCATGCCAATGATGTCACACACCCCTTTGTCTCCCAATTTGATCTTTCCAAAATTTCCAGTAGTATACGAAGTGAAAAATTCACGTCTCGGAGTTACATGACATGAGGCTCTAGAATCCATAATCCAAGTGGAATCATCACAGACAAGATTAACATAATTTTCATCATAAGTGATAAGAACATCATCATAAACAATAGCATCAGTTTCATTATCACTTTTTTTACTTTTGTCTTCATTTTTTCCCCTTGATTGTTCTCTTTTCAAGAACCTACAATTTCTCTTAATATGCCGTGGCTTGCCACAATGATGACAAGTGAAAGTGAACTCTTTCCTTGGCGGCTTGGACTTTCCTCTTGACTTGCCTCAGCTCTCTAACTTGTCAGTACTGTGAGATTTTCTAGATTGGCTTCTCCCCCGTGACTCTGAAATAAGTGCTTCTGACTGGAAGGAGGTATTGATCAAACCCGCTCTTTTCTTCTGGCTTCTTTATTCAACATGCTCTGTTTTACCATTGACAACGTCAACTTCCCTTTTGGAGCTGAGTTAGTCAGTGTCACAACCATAACTTCCCAACTATAAGGTAGACAACTAAGCAACAAGGCTTGCAACTCATCACTCAAAGTGATCTCATTATTTGTCAACTGGTTCACAGTCTCTTGAAATATACCTAAGTGCTCCGACATTGATTTACCTTCAGTGTATTTCATATTAACTAGCTTCCTAATCAAGAAAGCTTTGTTCTGCACATTCTTCCGCTCATATAACTCTTTCAGTTTGTTCCACATCTTCTGGGCATTAGTTTCAATGTCAACATGTGAATACACACTGAGGTCAAGCCATTTCCTAATCAAAGCAACTGTCTTCCGGTGCAACTTTTTCCATTCAGCATCAGACTTAGTGCATTTGGCTTTATCTCCCTCAATGGGATCATACAAGTCCTTGCTATACAGCATATCTTCCATGAGGGTCTTCTAAATAGAGTAATTTTTGGAATCCAATTTGACCATATTTGGCCCATGCGTATTATTTTCCTCCATTTAATCAGCACAAAATAAACAACCAAAGCTCTTAATACCACTTTGTTGGGAAAATTCAAGTTCAAACCAGAACCTATCTGACAGCGGAAGCACCAAAACTAATTTCCCCACAACTTGTGTAGTTAAATAGGCAACACAAAAAATACTCCAAGCAGCATATAATATGCAGGAATTAAGAACAAGAAACACAAGCAATTTTTATCGTGGAAAAACCCCCAAAAAAGGGACAAAAACCCACGAGATCTAGTCCCGCAAAATCTTCAACTATCAATAATAATGGGTACACAATCAACCTTCCTATAGTAGAACTAGGGTATCTCAACAATCAACAAAATACATCATCACAACAGATGAAATCAACATAAACTCTCCACAAAGTGGGTATCTCAAATCAGACACAAGAGAAGGTAATAACACTAGCAAGTTATATCCTAATATTCAGCACTATACCAGAAATAACATACTAAAATTTCATAAGAAATGAAGCAAGTTTACCAAATCAAGATATGTACATTGGATCTGCCCTTTTCCCCAAATTCTTCTTCTCTTTGACGGCGGCGTGAATTCTTCTCCTCACGCTCTCTGTCTCACTTTTCTTTTCTTCTATGTGGCTTTTATACATACCACTTCTACTATTATTATTATTATTATTATTATTATTATTATTATTATTATAAGTTGCGTGGGCCACTTTAATTGGGGAGCACACCAATAAGAACAATGTAAAGAAGAAGAAGCGTGCGTCCTTGTGGGTGCATGAGTTAGGGTAGCGGGATCGTGTAGTAACACGCATAAGCGAGAGTGTGAGTGGATTGTTTGGTTTAACTTGATTAGTGATTATAAGTATACATGTAGAAGTAACCTTAATAAAGAATACTATGAATTTTAAATCTCAAATCCAAAATTCTAAATTCTAAATTTTAAACTTCAATAACAGCCATTGATGTAAAATATTATAAAGGAAAATCTAATATTTATTTAATTTTTTGGTGGAAAGGGGGTCAAAGACCCCAAACAAGAAACAAAGAAAACTAAACAGCACCCCTTATAAAGGGAATGCCAGTATAATTACGCAAAATAAATGGAGAAGCATCAGGGGAACACTATCAAAGATATGCAGATCAAAGGGAAGGGAGTGCCCTTTTTCGCTAGACAATCAGCCACACAATTTGCTTCACGAAGGTTGTGAGACCACTGAATAGTTCCAAGCCAGTTGGCCAGAATGAGAATATCCTCCAAAAAAGAGCTACAAGGATGAGAAGGGGGGCAACCATTTTTGACAAAATTAATGGCAGTAGTAGAGTCAGATTCAATTACCAGAGCAGTGAAGTTGTTGGCTATGGCAATTTGGATACCCCTTAGAATACCCCATCATTCAACATGAGTGATGGAACAACTACCAAGATTATAGGTGAATCCCTTAAGGAAAGAACCATAGTGGTTCCTAAAGACTCCTCCACAAGACGCATTGCTTGAATGATTAAAAAACGATCTGTCCACATTAAGTTTAACAGTGCCACTTCCAGGAGGGATCCATTTAATGAGTTGCTCTTCATGAGTTTGGTATACTTGGGAGAATTTTTGGGGGTGTATGACCCTATTAAATTCATTGGCATGAACATTAATCTGCTCCAACCTATTATGAGCTGGGTAGTGTCACCCTCAAAAATAAATTCGTTTCGAGCATACCAAATGGTAGAGACAGCAGTACCGAAGATACCAGCCCAGTCATCCTTGACTTTCAGATTCAGACTTAGCCTATCATGCATATTAAGATGAAAGAAATTTGGCAACTTATGATTCTGCAAGAGGGGGTACCAAATGTTCCTTGCAAAGCAGCAATCTCTCAACACATGTATTGCAGATTCATCTTCACTGATGCATCTTGGGCAAGAGGCTGAATTTGTTAAGTGACGTCTATGTCGCTCAGCATTCGTAAGAATAGCGTTATGAGATACGAGCCAAAGAAAAGTACGAATGCGTTCGGTTCCTTTCCAGTGCCAGATAAGGTTGTACAGACTAATAGATGGATTGGAGTCACCACTTAAGAATTGGTAAGCAGACTTGAGGTTGAAGGAGCCATCGGAGGAAAGGTTCCACGCAATATGATCTGCATTCTTCCACGGAGATGGCGGAGAGATTGCCAAAATCCTTTGCACTATATTAGAAGGCAGCCACAAAGATAGTCTGGTTCCATCCCATTCACCTGAAACAGAGAGAAAGTCCATTAGTGTAGAGTTAGAGTCAACTGGAGTGCTTCCTTGATTAGTATAAGAAGTCAATTGCCCCGCATTACGCACCCAATTATGGTTCCAAAAATTAATTTTGGATCCATTACTGATTCGCCATATATAGTTTGTAGCCACATCAGACCAGGATTTACGAATGCCTTTCCAGAGATTAGATTCTTGTCTTTTTCTTTCCACCTTAGGAATAATATCATGACCACATCCATACTTAGAATGGACAACTTTTGCCCACAGGGAATCCCTTTTTTTTTCAATGAGGCCCCAACCGGCTTTCATCATGAATGCTTGGTTTATTTTTTGAGATTGACGGATGCTTAGTCCACCATAATTTTTAGGGGAGCAGACTTTATTCCAATTCACAAGGTGAATCTTCCTAGAGTTGTCAGTGTCACCCCAGATAAAATTCCTGCATTTACGGTCAATATAATTACAAGTAGTAGAGGGAATTAAAGCAGTTTGCATGGTATAGGAAGGAAGAGTAGATAGGACAGATCTCACCAGGGTGCATCTTCTAGCAAGTGATAAGGATGAAGCCTTCCACGAATTGAGCCTGGAATTCAGTTTGTTGATGATGTCTTTGTAAGTATGTTGAGTGACTTTGGAGTGCAGCAGAGGAACTCCAAGGTATTTCCCAAGATCATCTATTCTAGAGAAGTTGAGAAAGTTATTAATTTCAGTACGCACTGCATTCCCAACGTTCCTAGAAAAATAGATTCTTGTCTTCTCATGACTGATCTTCTGACCAGAGCTGTTGCAAAAGGCTTCAAGACATTTCGAGATAATTTCTGCTTGGTCCATATTAGCCTCCGCAAAGAGAATAAGATCATCAGCGAAACATAAGTGCGAGATATCAGGTGCATCACTTTTTAATTTAATTGGTTTTCAAAATCCTTGATGGACAACAGCAGAGATAAGTTGAGATAAGCGTTCTATGCAAAGTACAAAGATGTAGGGAGATATAGGGTCTCCCTGACGAATGCCTCTGGTAGGAATAAACTCATCTAATTCTTCGCCGTTCCAGAGAACTCTCACTCTGGCAGAAGATATGCATGTCATATTGAGATCAATAATGTGGGGAGGGAAACCAATATCAGTAAGAGTGTCTTTGATAAAACCCCATTTGAGTCTGTCATAGGCTTTCTCAAGATCGATTTTAATCGCCATCCACCCTTTCCGACCTTTCTTGAGTCTCATGGAGTGAATAATTTCTTGAGAGATTGTGATATTATCAGAACTTTGCCTTCCCGGAACAAAACTGCATTGGGTGGGTGTAACCAAACTTGCCATCAGTTTCCTTAACCGGTTTGAAATGATCTTTGTCACCACCTTGTAAGAGACATTACAAAGACTAATTGGGCGCATCTGCTTTAGATTAGTGACACGCTCTATCTTTGGAATGAGAGTGATTAAGGTTTCATTAACTTCTCCAATTTTTGAGGAATCAGAAAAAATTTGTTGAACCAAGGAGCAAAGATCCGGCCCAACTCTGTCCCATTGGGATTGGTAGAAGATAGCTTGTAGCCCATCCCTTCTTGGAGCTTTTAGGCTTCCCATGTAGAAGATAGCATCCTTGATTTCCAAATGTGTAACATCCCTGCCCATTGAAATATAATACTCAGTATTCAAGGTAAGGAAGGAATTAAATAACACAAAGGAATATCAGGTAAAGCATCATGATATCAATCATTGAAAAAGGAAAAAGCCATGTTTTGCAGAGTATGATCATCAGTAATTAGGATATTGTTGGGATCAAGGAGCGAAGTCACCTCGTTTTTCCTCCATCTGATCATAGTTGAGCCATGAAAGAACTTCATATTGTGATCCCCAAATTCAATCCACTTGCATCTAGATTTTTGATACCATAGAGATTCCTCTTGAGCAAGAATGTCTTCATATTCTTTCCATAGTTCAATTTGCAGAGTCTCAAGAAACGAGTTGCTGCTCTGTTAAAGATTGTTAACAATTCCTTGTAATCTTCGAAGGATGGTGCTTTTCCTTTTAAAAATGTTGCCAAAAACATTTTGATTCCATTCTTTTAGAGAAGGTTTCAAATTAGTAATTCCCTCTGTCCAAGAATTACTTACATCCCAATAATTCTCAAACATATTCTGAAAATCAGGGTGGGACAACTAGGCTGCAACAAAACGAAAGGGTCTTCTAAAACTGTTGGGGGGGGGGGGGGTTGGGGGAGAGACAGAGGCAAATGGGGGAA
>JASCZI010272009.1:62292-87073 GCA_036250425.1 Stylosanthes scabra
CCGTTACCAAGAAGGAGCTGATCTTGACCTTGATAATCTAAAGAGCTCAAAAGGTGATCAGCATTGGCAGTAATATGATGACTGGCACCTGTATCTGGTAACCAAGAAACATCATTAAGAGTAGAGGGAGTGGCAAGATAAGCCTGAGGATTATGATAGGAGGATGGAGGTGGAGCAGCTATAGAGGAGGATACAGATTGAGCGGTATTGGTGTTTGGTTGAAAACTTTGATCAAATCTATGAAAACAATTTATGACAACATGACCATATCGACCACAAAGCTAACATTGTGGCCTTCCCTCATTGGAATTGAATCTGCCTCATCCAGAAGATCAACCACCTCTTCCTCTTCTGCCTCCATTGTTCTGATTCAAGTTGCATTGCCTCGATCGAATTGTGATGATGACTGAGCATAATTTGCCTGAATTGTCCCAAGTTCTGTTTTCTTGAATTTTTCAATCATATTCTCATGTGCATGCAATAAAGATTCAGCTTCACTAAGAGTGATTGTAGCAGATATAGTCATAACCGAATAAATGTACATAGCATATTCTTCATGTAATCCATCAATTATAGCAGCTATATGATCATCAAGAGATAAAGGTTGACCAATAGCTGCTAAAGAATGTGCAACAGAACGAATCTTCTTGAGATAATCACTAGCAGATAAACCTTGTTTCTTGATGGATTTGAGTTGAGGCTTAAGTTGTTGAATCTTGATCTTGGAGATTGTTGAAAAGTGTTGTGTAATTTGAGACCAAAGTTGATGTGCATAACCACAGTCTAGAAATCTGTCCTTGAAGGATCCATCCATGGAGGAGTAAAGCCAAGTCATGAGCCAATTATCTTGGAGTTTGCATTGTTTGAATGTTGATGATTCTGCACCAGTGAGCTTTGATGCATCATTGTCGAACTGTGGAGGGATTTTATCAGCGAGAAGATGATCCCCCAAATCATTTCCATTGATGACATGTAGTGCAAGCTTCTGCCACGTTTTGAATGAGTTTTCAGTGAGAGGTGTAAGAATTGGTGCAGAGAGAGAATTTGAATTTTGTGTAGATGAAGATTGAAAAGGGATTAAAGCAGCCATGGAAGCAAGATCTTCACAAGCCCATGATACCATGATAAGAAGCTGATATGGAAGAAAAAGAGACTGAAAGCAAGAAAACTAGAGAATGAATTCTATTGATCAAAGGTGCTGAATCAAGTGAAATTCAGCAGAATATATACATGAAGTTAGGGAGTTAGTTACAACTCAATAACAGAATTTGAAAGGGATAGTTATCCCATAGTCTAAGTTACAGCATCCTTATGGTGGAGTTGATTGTCATCTCTATATATATTTTTATTCTTCAAAACTTATATTTTTTAGATCTATGTAAAATATATATCATGTCTAAAAAAAAAACCTATGTAAAATATGTTGTTACATGTAGCTGCTTAAAAATATAACAAAAGAGATAAATTTAAAAAGAATGGTACACTACAAAAAACTTTTGGAATAACAACCGATTTTAGCAACCAAAGAATCGGTAGCTATTAGCGACCGATTAAGTTTTTAAATGACCAAAATAAAGTTGGTCACTAAATCGGTTCCTAAGTTTCAATTAGCAACCGATTTAGCAACCAATACCAAACCCATATAAGTTGGTGGCTAAATCGGTCGCTAAATTTTAAATTAGACCGATTTAGCGACCAACATCTATTTGTCATTTAAAAACTTGGTTGGTTGCTAAATCGGTTGCTAATTTAGCAACCGACCTAGTAACCATCCCCAAACTCATACTATAAAGTTCTTGATTGCTAAATCGGTCGCTATTTTAATAATTAGCGTCTGATTTAGCGACTAATTTCAATTTGTCATGTGAAAGAACTTGATTGGTTGCTAAGTCGGTCACTAATTTAGTAACTGATTTAGCAAGCAACTCCAAAATCAGACTATAGAAGCTTTCTGTTGCTAAATCAGTTGCTATTGTACTAATTAGCAACCACTTTAGTGACCAACTAAATAAGATAATACCATAAAACAGTTGGTTGCTAAATCGGTCGCTATTTTTAATACAAATAATAAAATACAATAAAGATTAAAGAAAAATTCTTTATCAAAATTGAATTACCCTTACCCTTCTTCTTCTCCCAATGTCTCTCGCTAAACTCTAGCCCTTCTTCTCCCAAAGTTTCTCCGTCTTCGATTGCCGTCGTTTCTCGCCGTCGTTCCTCGTCGTCTCTCGGTGTTCCTTGTTATCGCTCCTTGCTGTCACTCCTCGCCGTCGTTCCTCATTGTTGATCCTCGTTGTCTCTCTTCGTTCTTCGTTGTCACTCCTCGCTATCACTCCTCGCCGTCTCTCGTTGTTCTTCGCCGTTGCTCCTCGCCGTTTCCATCCGCCTCTACTTCTGGTTCGCCGTTGTTCTCCTTTGCCTCCTCACTTCTAAATTTCTTCGTAGTTCTTTTTGCTTGTTCTTTTCTTCTCTTGCATCCTATTAGGGTTTTGATTAGAATCTCTTATTTCTTGCCATGGCAGTCGAATTGCACGATTCCGAATCATGAATCGTGCGATTCGATACGAGTCAAAGGGTCGACGATTCAAATCGATGACTTGAATCGTATGGGTGTTAGAATCGAGCGATTCAAGCTATGAATGACACGATACGGTTTGGAATCACAGTTTATGAGCGAAGTTACGATTCGAAAAAGAAGAAGAAGGAGCCGAGCCAACCCAACACCGACCACAACTACGAAAGAATATTGTTGCCATCTGCAGTAGCAGTCCGTGATGAAGATTGGTAGCTTCCGTCAAATTGCTTCCATGGAATCTGAGAGAGAAGACCGTGCTTAATAATTTAAACCCGAATTGGAGTACTTATCCCTCTTTCAATGTCAGACAAAGCAGAGCACAACATGTGGAAATATTAGTAGAACTTAGAAGGAAGAAGTAGTTGCTGTGAAAACTTTTTAGAATCAACAAGAAAGAAGCATTCTTGGAACGACACAAGTGAAAAGATTTCATGGAGAAGAAGACCAAGAAGCATTCCTTATAGAGGATATCAAAGCTATGCTAGTTAGGATAGGGATAGCCGACAGTAGGGAGTAATACTTGTTAGGGTATCAAGGAGATTGGGGGTTCTGATTGTTTGGGTGGCTTGGGAAAGTATGATCCTTTTTAGAGTGGCCCAATAGACAAAAAATACAAATAAAAACTTTGAAAGGAAAAATAATATTAAGTTATTAATAAAACACTTGGGATAACTATGATTTTAGGCATAAAGGTTTAACTGAAAAATCAATTTAGTCACAAACGTATTTTAGGCCAAAAATTAGTCACAAACGTTGTAATTTTTTTCAAAATGGATTGATTTACGATTTTGCCCATATTTTAAAAAAAAAAGACCAGTTTTTAAGGGTTTGGACCAGTAAACCGATTTTAGGAGACTAAACCATTACCACCATCACCACCATTAATCCACCATCACCACCATCAACACCATTAATCCACCATCACCACCATTTCAACCATCCACCATCACCGTGGCTGGAAGCAGCAGCAATTCGAGGTTGCAGCGGCGACGGAACCCCAACCTCCATCTTGCATCCTTCTCTCATTCTTCGGACTCTCTCTCTCTCTCTCCGATCTCACTTCGGCCTCGTCTCTCCCTTTGTGTCATTATCGGCGGCAGCGGCGGCTTCTGGACGTCGCGGTGGTAGAGCTCGACGGCGGCAGAGGAACGAAACACAACAGCAACATCACTCTCTCTTTCTCTGTTTCGATCTCTCTTTCTCTGATGGCACCGGCGGTGGTGGCGACAGCTTTGCCTCTAGCCGGTGTCGTCACCTCTCTCCCACCCCTCTTGTGTTTTTGTTCGTGTGTGTTGAGTTTAGGTGTGCTAGAGTTTTGTGTTTGTGTTGTGTTTTGGAGAGAGCTGCTGATGGTATGGGTGGGGTGCTGATGGTGTATGGGTGGGGTAGGAATTAGGGTTTGGTCTCAATTTGGGGCAAAAGGAAAATTAGACAAAATTGAAGTGTGATAAAATTAACTTTCTAAAATTAGAGATCTTATAAAATTAAACTGGTTCGGTTTTCAGTGAACCGACCGGTTTGAAACAAAGAAGAAAAAATTTGTATGAGGGGCAAAAATGTCAATCTGGACTATTTAATATAAATTATAACGTTTATGACTAATTTTTGGCCTAAAATACGTTTGTGACTAAATTGATTTTTCTGTTAAACCTTTATGACCAAAATAATTTTGTAACACGTGTTTTTTATACTTAATAATTTTGTAAATTTTAGTCTAAAATGTTATTCTCTTAATAGTATCATGGTATATTATAATTATGTCTTATGAATCTTACGATTCCATATGATTTACGATTCAAAATTTTGTCAAATGATTCGATTCAAGAATTGCGATTCAACTACCTTGTTTCTGGCCTTGATTTCACAAGTAGTATCCATTAAAGCTGACTCAAGATCTTGAGATGAAGGACCGCTCAACGACTTCAAACTCTATCTCCTCAGCTGTTCCATATACTTTGCAGCGTAAGATTCTTACTCTCATTACTTCTGTTGTAATTTCTCATTTTTAGAATTGTTTTGAGGGTCTCATTTTTCCTCCTGTTCGGTGTTCATCTGAATTTTTCTTCCAATTAGATGAAGATTGATAAATTAGTGCCATGTGATTTAGTGAACAATAGGGATACTTCACAATTGATCAATCATGTCTATTGTGCTAAAAGCATAGATTGACTGTGTTTTGAATTTTTCATTGGTGCAGCATAGATTGAGATTGGGGAAGTACAAGAGAGTTTGATATTTTTTGCAAAAGGAAGGGGAAAACTTGCAGGCCGCGTGCAGCCATGATGGCAAGCTGATTGCCATACTTGTAAGTTCTTTGGAATGTTGATATGTTCATAGTGAATTAGTGAGCATTTTGACAACATTTTGATTATACATGTCTGATTAACAGGTAATATGTAATCCTTTTACCTGCTTTGTGTGCCTAGCTAATATATCTCTTCTGCTTTCTGAGCAAGTTCCTTTTGCAGGAAAGGATTTGTCCATGTAGGTGTCATTCTAGTTTTGGTTTATAACTTTTTTTGAAGTGCAACTGAAAACTTCTAGTGGTATTAAACTTGTAGTTTAGATTTGGATATTGATATTTCTATCTATTGGATTTTAAACATCTATTTCCCTTCTATGTATTGGATTTTAGTGATCTTCATTTGATTGTTCTATGCAATTTCATTTTAATTCAAGCTTTTTGTTTCCTTGTCCCTGACTATTCCTAGGTGGTATTCTTATGTTGGAGCTGTGAGAAGCAAACTTGTCAGGGAACTGTTTAGTTGGTCTCTTTGCTGAACAGGTTAGACCCCTTCACTCTTGCTATTTTCAGTTACTGTCACAATACTACTAATTGTGTAGGCATTTAATGATTAGTGACTTGTATTATTTTAAGCCAAATGAGCTTGTTAAATCAATTCAATTATATTATTATTCACCATATATATCTTCTCTTTTACTTTAATTTCAATCCTACTACAAGTCTACAATGCCTTCTCTTCTTCGAATGAATTGTTTTACTACTCCTCCAATATTGAAAAGGACTATCTTTTGATCTTAATACATACATATTCAATAAGCTGAAAGGGTTGTGTGTGTACTGAAATGTGAATTGCATTGAAGGGGCTCCACACATTAATTTGTTTCTTGAAAAATGCAGAGGGTGTAGTTGGTGACATATATTTGGATTTTAAGTTTTTCTGACATATTTATTATTTTCATATTTCAGATTACATGTCTCAATAAAATATTAAGTCAACTACGGATTCCAACATTAGTAGTGAACAAGACTCACGTGAGTTCAAACAAGAACGCTATAAAATGAAGGTAATAAACTACAATACCAATAATATTGTTTACTATTAGATAAGAACATGTATATATAATGTATTCCTGTGGATTATCCATACTACCTTTAGTTTTGGATATCTTAATGAAAGGAATGGGTACATCTGCTGTTGCTGCTTTGGCATTTAGGCACATCTGTGATGGCATAATTAACTATTTGAGTATTTCATTCACTTTTTGTATGCTTGTTGGAAAGTTGAAGAATTATTTGGCAAGTTTCAACAGTTGGAAAATTTCTTGTGTTTTATTAGGGAATTCAACTTATTTATGCTTAGATTGTTTTTGAAGAAAGTATTTTTCTCAGTTATTTTTGCTTTGCTGTTGTATAATTACATCATTGATTTTTATGGCATTTGACAGTGTTTATGTAATTTGTGCCAAGGTTGGAGAAGCAAGAAGAAGAAAAGAAAAAGAAAGCCTTGAATTTGAAGATGAAAGTGTAGTTATTGGTTTGTTAAATTCTTTTGCATGTATTTATTCTGATACAATAATTATAGTGTTATAATTGCAAGTTACATCTATTTTATCCTTAAGTGATTACTTTTATATATATATTACTTATGCTCGTGTATATTATGAATGGTATTTGGTATTTATAAAAGAGATGTATTCATCTTTTATTATTTTTACATTTTTTTTATTAATTATAATTATTTGAAAATCAAGTTTCAAAAGTGCCGTGTAAAATTTAGTTAAAATTTATTATTAGGAAAATAGTAGTAGCAACCAATTTAAAAACCGATTTTGAAATTTTGAGGTTATGTATTAGCGATCAATTTAGCAATTAAAAAATTCGCAACCGATTTAGCAACTAAAAAGATGGTTAGTATTTAGCAACTGATTTCATCAGCAACTCATTTAGCAACAGATTTATTTGTAGCTATTTAGCAACCGATTTAGCGATCGATTTTGTTTAATATATATTTAATCATTCTCGGTCAAAAATGAGTTGCTAAATCGGTCCCTAAAGTTTAGCAACCGACACCGGTGACTATTTTCAATTTAGCAACCACCAAAATCAATCGTTAAATCGATTGCTATTTCGATAATTTCTTGTAGTAGTAGCAATAAAAGAATATTTTAAAGAGAGGTTTTACATGACTAATATTATTATTTTTACCGTTGGCACTTGTCACTTAACCAACCAACATGGTTTTATTAGCTGATGTCAAAGAAAATGCCCAAACACAGACATGAATGTACATGTTGGCCATCATTATTATTGGCTAATAAGAAACTAACATCATTAGTAGCTAATAAAAAACTAATGGCTATCGTACATTTTCCATATTAAAATAAGTCTTTAAAAAATTTTAGTGTCTTGGATGTGAAATTCGAATCCAAGATCTTTTATAATGAGAAATGGATAATCCCACATGAATAAAATATAATTAGATATTAAATATACATTATATAAAATGCTGTGTTTTTCAACTAAAGGTTTAATGCTTTTTAACTAAAAGTTTATTTGCTTGAGTAAAATCCTCTATTTTAAAGAGAAAGATAGAAGGACACAAATATTTTGAATTAATAATATATAATAAAGCATGAAAAGAAGAAGAAAAGTTATGGTGAAAGGAAGTAGAAGATGATGAATTAGAAAAAGTAGAAAATTAAAGAAAAAAAACTCAGGATTTTTTTTTATATAAATAAAATAAATATAAAATTTACACAAACAAATAAAACTATGTAAATTTATGTTTTTATGTCGTATTAGTAGTACCGTGGGGGTTGGGTGAGGGATAGAGCAGAACCAGTGCCGCGGGGAAAGGCCACGGCACTGGCCCACATAAAAAGGTACCAGTGCCGCAGGGGATAGGGGCGTGACTGCCCAGGCCCAGTGCTGCAGGAGTTGGGGGCGGCACTGGTGTATTTTGGGTGCCTCAGGGGTTGGGTGCGGCACTGGTTCGGCAAAAACCTTATATAAGGAGGGCTGAGCACCTCCATTCTTCATTCCACACACTCCACACCAATTCATTAACCTCCCTTGCTCTCCCTCCCCAACCCTTGTGCCATGGATCAGCCCCATCCTTTGGTAATACGGTTGCACCCGAATGCGGTCGCTCATGAGCGACCAGACGAAGTGTGGTTCCAAGCCGACTCACCGGTGGTCTTCTAACACGCCGGAAGGTTCCTGCATCTGCTGGTCTGGTTATTTAACGATGAGCACGTTCGCGTCACGTTCGGATGCCACCGCAGACTGATGCCCCAACACGTCATGGACTTTTTGGTTGAGGTCGGCCGCATCCCGGTTGGCCTGCCGGTTGCGGCGACACCAGTCCGGATAGCTGAACCCCCCCTCCGAAAACCGAAGCGACGATGGGTCATTCAGAGTCAAAAGAGGATGATTCCGACTATGCTACGAGCACTGCGTCATCCTCTGACGCGCAGGAAGGTGGTGCGGGCGGTCCGGAGACCCCTTCAGCTCACTGTCCCCGTCATGTCCTTCCGGCCGCGCCGCCAATCCCAAGGGTGGAGGACGTGCCATGCTATTTCCAGTAGCTCGAACAGGATGAAGGCGCGTATTCGGATCCGGTGAATGCGGGAATCGGGAACGACTATAACACGGACGGGGGGCAGAGATTCGAGTCGGCCATCGGATGCGCAACCGGAAAGCTGTTCAGACTGCAGTAAAGAATTACAGCATCCGGCGGAATGCGGAGTATAGGGTTATTGAGTCGGACAGAATAAAGTACCATTACCGGTGCAAGTACGCGGTGGATGGATGCCCTTGGAGCATTCGCGTTGCCTTGAGGCAGAACCTCGGTTACTGATAAGTGATTCAAACCCGCAGCTCCAATTGTGTTTTTTCTAAATGAATAAGTATGTATCTCCTCCTAAGCACCGTTGTGGCTGATGCAGGGAGGTTCGGAAGTTCGGGGGCCCCCACACGTGCATTGCTCCGACCATGTCGGCCGACCACTCTCAGTTGGACAGTAGCCTCATGTCTGCCGTCATTCTGCCAATGGTGAAGACCAATCCATCCGTGTCGGTTCCCGTTCTTCAAAGTGCAATTCAGCAAGGGTACCACTTTAACAAGTGAGTCTTATCTTCATGTAATTAGCTAATTAGATTATTATTACTATTAATTTGCTTTTAATTTCAATATATTTGATCTTTTTAATCTACGTACTTTAAATTCATATAATAAAATATTATTTAGTATTATATAATATATTTTTTACTCACTTGCAAATAAAATTTTTTTATCACGGGCCAGCCGGCAACTATTATAATTACTAGATCATTTGTTTTTCTTTTCTTTTTACTCTCCACAAGCTAATATCTAACTACCATATAAATTAAATAGCTAAAATGCTTATAACGTGACAAATCCACCGAACTAACCTGGAATCCTATCGCTCCAGCCACGTGGTGGGTTCGGTCTAGCCGGTTGATATCCGCATCGCGTTCGAGTTGCTCTTCGCCTTGGCCCGCCATGTTCCTCGCCTCTTTCCGCGGCTTATTACTATTTTTCCCCTAAGATAGAGCTCCAACACAACACACACACAAGCTACAAAACTACACAAATTGGAGAAAAATGAAAATGGGGTTCGGTGGTGCAAAGGAGTTCCGCACCCACCACCTTCATTTATAGGCGAAGGCTTGAACCAATAATGCGGGGGACACCCACGGCACCCCCTTCTGCACCAGTCACGCGGGGACATGCGGCGTCACCACCCCTCGGCCCAATACCGTGCCCTTCAGCCGCGTCACTCTGCCCAAACCAATGACGCCCCCCGGCACACATGCACTTGTCGAGTGCCGTGGCCAACCGTTGCGTGACTCGGCCTGTACCCACCAACCACCAGTGTCTCACCCATCCCCTGCGGCACTGGTGCAACACTACCTCGCCTCTATCACCTACGGCACTACACTGATTGTTCAAAATGGTAAATTTACATAGATTTATTTATTTCAGTAATTATTCCTTTTATTTTATTTATATAAAAAAAAATCCAAAAAACTCAGGAATAACAAAGGAGAAGGAAAATGAGAAGAAGAAGCGGCGTGAATTTAAATTTCAAACCCACATCTAACTAGGTGGTTTTTGTGGTGCCAATAAGCAATTGAACCAATTTGGTTCAATTTCCAATTCGATTTTCATATAGCATTGTGGTCATTCTAAAAATTTATTTGGTACAAACATTTTTAAATAAAAATTCATTTATAATATCTTAACTTTTTTAAGAGATTAACTAAAATAGTAAGATGGAAAATGTATTAGTTTAGAATTTAATTTTAATACATTGACAGTGAGTGTAAAGTGATTTTACATGTACATCCAATTATGTAAAGTCATGTCAGTAAAAATAACTTATTTTTTCATTGACATCGTGATTAGTTATCAAAACGAACAAATGTGATTGTACAATTGTGTAAAATATTTTACATTGTCCGTGAATCAAAATTAAAATCTTTTATGAAAATTTAAGTTTTAGATTAATTTTATTCCTTAAAAGTGTTCATTTTTATTTGGATTAATTACTATTTTGTCCATATGATTTTTGCTAAAAAATTAAAATCCTTCTTGAGACTTTTGTTGTCCAAATTGTCCGTAACTTTTGTTTTAAAATTGTCATTTCCATGACAAAAAAATTTTAAAGACAAAATCGTCCATTGAATTTCATCATTTCTACCGCTATTGCTTCCCTCGACATGATAACCACTAATAATATCTTAAAAGAAAAAATTTTGAATTCCAACATATTAATTTTGCTGAATCACAACTTAAAAATTAGTTTTCTATACTTATTTGAATATTTGTGATTTTATTAGTGGTGATTACCATAGGAAAAGAAGTAATGCGGCCATTTTGTCATTAAAAAGAATTTTGATTTGGAGGGACAATTTTAAAATATAAAATAAACGTTAGAAATGATTTTAAATAAAAAAAAAATTTAGAGACGATTTTAATTTTCGGTAAAAGTTATAGGAACCAAATTTATAGTTAACTCTTTTTCTTATTAAAAAAAAAAAAAAGAAACAGCTCACTGGAACATTTGATTCAATAATTGTCCGTTCCAACTCATAGACAAAACTAATTAACACAAGAAATGTACTTCTGTCTCATGTACTTGAAATCTTGAACGCAATATAAAATATATTTATGGTTAATAGTAATTTAATTCAAGTAATCTAGATTCTTGTCGATTATATTTATGAAAAAGAGTAATAGATAAATATTTTTTCCGGTTAACATTAGCTAGTTTTTAAATTATTTTATTTATAATTTTACCTCTTAAATCATAAATCTTTAACCTCAAATTTTAAACCTTAATTTTTTTTCTCATTAAAAAGTGGGTAAAGTACTGTTTTGGTCAATAATATTTTGGGTAAATTCTATTTTAGTTCATAATGTTTAAAATGTCTTATTTTAATCAAAAAAAATTTCAATTGGACTCAATTAAGTCCCACCCTTAAATATTGGATGAGAATTTACACTATTGCTAATGTAAATGTTTTTCTCTCTGTCGTAAAAAGCCAACAAAACCCTAACTCGCCGCGTGAAGATAAGGTCGAACCACTTAAGAGCAATGTGACAAAGATTTTTCTCTTTGATTTTCGCACGACGATGATAGATGGTTAATATTTCAACTATTTTCTTCATTATACTAACGAGAAGAGAAGATAAAGTATCAACTTTATAATATGATGTTTTTAAACGTTAGAATAAAATAATTAATCGTTAAGCAAATGACCACGTCAGCTATAACGTTAAGTTCCACATCTAAATAGGACTAAGTTAAGTACAATTAAATTTTTTTATAATCAAAATAGAATATTTTAAATATTATAAAATAAAATAAAATAAAATTCAATCCAAATATTAGTGTTCAAATCAGTACTTGACCTAAAAAAAATTCATGTACTTATCATGGTTATTATTACGTTCATCACGTACGGTATCAAACTAGTTGGCAATTGATCGATTTAGAAAATTATATCGTATCTAATTTATGCAATCGTTTGGAAAAATATATCTAATATGCCATCCAATTTATACAATACTAGTATTTAATCTGTGCAATGTACGAGCTTTATATTATAATTTATTTAATATAATAAATTAGATACAGTGATTGATAAGAAATAAGTTATCCACTAATAAGTAAGTGCATTAAATAATAATGTATTGAGTTTGTTCAAACCGACAAAGCTAAATCAATATTGTGAGATACATGACTATCGAAGACATCTTATATCTCTATATTGGTAAAAATTTACCACAACTTTATTTTTAAACTCGAAATTTCTTCCAATGAATCCAAATACAAAAGATATGATCACTCTCTCCCTCTCCTTCTCATTATTTCTCTATATTTCATTATACGTACCTTACCACCACTCCATCCCTCTATCTTTATCTTACTCTTTTTCTTTCCCTATCTCTTTCTCTTTTCGTCTCTCTCCCTCTCTTTTTATTTCTCTCCTTCGTTCTCTCTCTTTCTCTTCCCCCCTCTTTGTATCTTTTTCTTTCTCTCTCTCCCTCTCTCTCTTTTCTTATCTCTCTCTTTCTCATTTTTTTCTTCTATCTCCCCTTTACTCCCTCCTTCTCGCTCCATTTTTTTCTCTCACCCTTGTTCTCTCTCTCTTTTCCTATCCTTCTTTCTCTATTTTCTTATGTTTCTCTCACCCTCTCTCCCATGTTTCCTACCTATCTCCCTCTCTTTCCCCTCCCATTCCCTTCTCTCTCTTCCTCCTCCTCTTTCTCTTTTTCTCCATGTCTTTCTCTCATCCTCGCTCTCTCTGTTTCTCCATCTCCCTCCCTCTCTCATTCTCACACTCTTTCTCTTTCTTTTATCTCTCACTCCCTCTCCCCCTCTCTCTCTTTTTCTATCGCTCTCTCTTTCTCCTCCTCTCTTCTTATCTCTCTCTTTCTCCTCCTCTCTTCTTATCTCTCTCTTTCTCTCTCCTTTCTTTCCTTATCTCCCTCTCCATCTCCCCCTCTATCTCATTCTCTATCTCTTTCCTTATCTCTCTCCCCCTCCCTCTTTTTCTATTTCTCTTTCCTTCTTTTTCTATCACTCTCTTTCTTTCCCTATATCTCTCTCCTTATATCTCTCCCTTACTCCCTCCTTATCTCACTTCCTCCCTCCCTCTCTCCCTTTCTTTCGCTCACCCTCCATCTCCCTCCCTCTCTCATTCTCACACTCTATCTTTCTTTATCTCTCACTCCCCCCCCCCATTTCTCTCTCCTTCTCTCCCTCTCTTCTTATCTCTCTCCCATTCTCCCCTATTTCCCTATCTCCTTCTCCATCTCCCTTCCTACCTCATTCTTTCTCTCTTTCCTTATCTCTCTCCCCCTCCCTCTTTTCCTATCTCTCCCACTCTTTTTCTATCTCTCTCTTTCTCTTTCCTTATATCTCTTTCCTTATATCTCTCCCTCACTCCCTCCCTATCTCGCTTCCTCCCTCCCTTTCTCCCTTTCTTTCTCTCACCTTCTCTCTCCCTCTCCCTCTCCCATTCTTCTCCTCTTTATCTCTCTCTTTCTCTTTTCCTCTATTGTTATATATCTCTCTCTATTTCTCTCGCTCTCCCTCCCTTACTCTCTTTTTTTTAATTCGGCTAATATATGCTTATGTATATTGTTTGAGTTAATTTTAAATGTTAAATTCATATTAAAAATGCTTTAGTAAAATATCATAATTAAAAATAATTAAAAATAAAAATTATAATGAGCATGTCCAATTGGATTTTAAATTCATTAGTATGTATGTTCACAATTTTAAAATATCACAAATTAAATATAATTAAAAAAATAGAAATTCGGATAAAGCACTTTGAATTGTATTTTAAATTCATTAACAGACTTCATTCTAATTGAATTTAAACTTATTAACGATATTTTATTTTTTTTATTATAAGTAGCATTTCTTGGTACAAACAATTATTTTAACCTAAGTAGACAGTAAATAAAATAATAGTCATGCAACAAATTATTTATTAACCTTATATTGGGACCACCCTATTAATATATATGATGTTATATAATACCGACTTTATAGAAAAAAGATGCTCAAAGCAAAAGTGAAGGTGTTTCATAAAAATAAAATGGTAAGAGTCCGATACTATATACATTGAAGGTAGAAAAAAAAACTAAACTCATTAAAAAAATAGAAATTTTAATGAATACTTTCGATGAATTTTAAATTCATTAACATGCATGTTTACAATTTTAAAATATCACAATTAAAAATAATATAAAAAATAAAAATTCTAATGAGTACTTCTAATTAAAATTTACAATAATTCTATGTGAACAAGTGATTTTGGCCAACCAAGTGCAACCAAGTGATTTATTTCTATGCTAAATAGAAGACAATTTTGGTGTAGAATAGAATTTTATTTAGGTGCACTTTTTTATATTATTTGACACCAAAATAATATTCTATTTAGCATAGAAATAAATCACTTGGTTGCACTTGGTTGGCCAAAACCACTTGTTAAAATAGCATTACCCTTAAATTTATAGGATTAATTGTAATAAGATTAAGATAAGATAAAATTGTGATTGAAATTTTAAATTTTAAATATGATTAATGTAAAAAATAAACATACAAAATTTTTATTTAAAATCCCTCAACAACTGTATAAATATAAAATTTTATAATTTAATTAAAAAATAAATCATTTTAAAATTATTTCAACAACTGTATCTAATATTTGAAATTTAAAATTTTAAACTCAGTTAATTATGCCAATTAAAAATAACTGAACAAACAAATTTTCTTACGATGACACCTACGCATTTAGCCCCTAAATTCACTCTCCAGCCGCCACGTTAGCAATTAAACTTCCCAATTGTATACTATTAAGATTAAGATTAAAATTAAGATAAGATTAAGATTAGTGGTTTCACCGGCACATCAATGCCTGTTTAACCGCTTTTTATTATTTTTAAATAATTAATTTTAAAATTTTTAAAAATATATTATTCCACATTTGGAAAATATTCATCTTTTTAATATTATGTGTACAATTTTTCTTAATGAAAATATTCTAAGACAGGTTCATAAGTACAAAATCAATCACGATACAGAGTCATGTGCCATTTGCTCCTGAGTCTATAATCCAAACATTAGTGATCTGTTTGTCGCCTTTGGAACTAATTGTTGCTTCGCCATACGATATTTCTCCATTATCAGAGGTACTCGCAACACATCCTTGAGAAATTGATCCTTCTGGAACTTTCTCTATACTCTTCTCGTTCCAACAATCTTTCTTGAAGTGTCCTCTCTTACCACAATTGTAGCATTTAAACTGCTTCATTCCTTGTGACTTCGGTCTTCTTTGGCTCCCACTAGAACCACGCTCCATTGATCTTCCTCTTGTCATCAACAATGCTTCTGCTTGTTTTGAACTTTCTATTCTATCTCCCTTATTCTTGCGCCTGATTCTTCTTCAAGAACTGAAGCAGCCATGTCATCAAAGGAAAGATACTCAGTCAAAACATTGTTAGTCAAGTTAATGATGAGTTGATCATATGAATCAGGTAAACTTTGAAGAAGAAGTTCTGCACGTTCGTTTTCCGCTATATTACATTCCAGCGATGAGAGTTAGGAAAATAGCGTATTCAGATTGTTGATGTGATCCGTTGCCGAGGTGGACTTACTCATTCGTAGAATATATATAAAGTCTTCTTTTCAAGAATATCTTATTGTGAAGTGACTTGGCTTCATATAATTTGGTGAGTATCCCAAATTCCTTTGCTGTCTTTTTCTCGGCTACACTTGATAAGACTGAATCAGCTAGTGCTACGTGTAAGTTTGCAACTGCATTGTTGTCCATCTCCTTCTATTTTTCATCTGTAATCTCAGTGGGTCTTCCTTCAATTGCTGTCACGCAATTGTCTTTCCGCATAATTTCTTTTATCTTTAATTTCCATACGAAAAAATTACTCCCACTAAATTTTGGAATCTCAAATTTTATTGCCATTTTTTTTCAAATACGATAACTCGCAGCGGAATTTTTTTTCCAGCAACCTTTGGCTCTGGTACCACTGCTAGGTACCAAACAAATGAAACAACAAAATTATAGAGATGAAAAATTGGAAATCTGTACAAAATATGAGAACAACTGAATAACTTTCTTTGAGAATATTTACAGCTTCTCTCTATTATAAGGAGATTACAATAACACTCTCTCTTTACAAAAGGAGAATACACTTCTCTCTATATATAAGAGAAAACCTCTAAAAAAAATATTGTCTAAATAACTCAATCTAATGCTCTCGTTGAAAATGAATTGATTGAAATGAACTAAAAATAAACTCAATTTATAGTTGAGTTTCTTTGATATGTACCATCCGTTAATTAGAGGTATATAATTCCCCTCTTTTTCAACAATTGGAATTCTATGGTTATAAACTAAGAATGATTATTACCTTCCATTATATTTAGCTATTATTTATTTATTTATTTTCTAAAATTAGCTTTACTAATTTTCACATGGGCCTAGCTCCTTTAGCTCTGGCCCGTTTAGCCCGCGGGTTAAACGGACTAGACCGTTTAAGCCCATTTTTATACGGGCTATAATTTTTTAGTCTGGCCCATTTATGGCCAGCCCAACAGATAAACGGGCTGCCAGTTTAATTAATTAATAAATTTTTGTAAAAAAATTAATTTTTAATTTAAAAAATTTATTTTTAACAAAAAAAATACATTTTAGAGCAAAAAAACCTCACAAAAACAATGTTATTTAGTTCATAAATTGAGTTTTCGGGTCGAATAAGAGAAAATATTATTAAAAAGTGCTATTTTTTGAAAAAATTTAAAAATAAATTAAATAAACGGGTCAGCCCGTTTAGCCCGCGGGCTAGCTCATTTACCCGAATTTCTTTTCGGGTTAAACGGACTCAGCCCATTTAGCCCGAATTTTAAACGGTCTGGGCTTAGAGGCAAAAGCCCTTTCGTTTAGACGGATAAACGAGCTGACCTGACAGATTTAGCTCATTTTGACTACCCTTCTCTTGTCTTAATAATTATCAAAATAAATAAATAATCATGTTTAACTTTTAAAATTTAAAAGTGCTTTTTTTTAATCATATTTCATTTCAGGAAAAAATGAATACATAAGAGTTGGGTCCAACTTGGACAACCACAGCAATGGGATCTGCACGAAAATTAAAGATGCAAATATTAAATAAACTTAAAAGAAGATTAAGAAATGTGGTATCTTTGAAACTCAAGGTTGATCTCGAAGATGGAGGCAAGAATCATTTGGAGGAGATGCGACTTTGAAGAAGTGTTGGGGCACCGGGAGACAGTTGTAGATAGCTTTACTGTAGTACTCTTAGGATTATAGAAACCGTTTATAAAACCTTCGATTTACGTTCCACCATTCGAGATCGATTATTGGTTTCACAGATAAAACCATTCTCAGAATAGTAGGATATATCGATCCCTTCCAGTTTATGTCAGGGGTTTCCCTGAAACCCTAACAATTCGTTGCAAAATACTCTCATGTTTCCTTCGGCACCAATTGACGGCTGGCGCCTTCCACCTCAGTAAATTGAGAAAGAATCATCATTGCAAAAAAAATATTATATCGGCTCCAAATGACCAACTTTCGTTGTCCAAGATGAATATATTTATCAACAAAGAATCTTCCAATAAACCTATTCAAATAAACCTTTACAAGATCACTGATTGTTGTATATTCCAAATGAGTACGAGAAACTCTAATAGAGCAAACCCTATTAAAACACAAGAGAAAATTATAACAAAGTACTAGAAAAATTCTATTAGAACATAAAAAAATAAAAAAATCCTACCAGAACACCAGAAAAAATCTTAGCAAAGAACTAGAGCACAAATAGTTACAACCAACATATAGTTAAAAGTGCTTTTGAAAATACTTAACATAGAGTTTTTAAAATTAGCTTTCACTTATCGATATTGAAAATTTTAATATAATTTTATTTGTTATAAAATTAATTACTTTTTACATTGACTAGGTGAATGATTATCTAAAGAACGAATATAATTGAATTACTGTGTAAATTATTTTTCTTATTTGTATAAATGCGCAACATCATTTTTTTCTTTTTGAAATATTTATATATAATTATATATATATATATATATATATATATATTAGTTGAAAAATATTTATTTTTATTTAACACTCTTATTTACTTATATTAGTTATATAAGTATATTAAATTTACTTGGAGAATGTCATTTGCTTGGATTATGTTTATGTGATAGTTAGAATTTTATGTTCTTTTATTTTTTCTTGGAAAAAGTCAAACAAGTGATGACTTAATTACTTTGCATTCTTGTTCTTTATTAGATAAAGGTTCACTTAAATAAATTAATCATTTTTGTTTAATTTTATTCGTTGGAATACAAAATTGTAATTGAAATTATGGTTAGAAAATCAAACTCACCTGAGTATATAATCAAACAAACAGGATCCAAATCATGCAACAAATTCCTAATATAATCAAATACAACTTAAGTATATAATCAAACTCAAAAAATAAAACTAAAATAAGTGCCTTGCTGCTAGGGTTTTATATTTGCTCGGATTTTTGGCTAGAGTAATCCTAATTGTATATTTCGTTTTGAGTGCCTTCTAGGTCATCATGGCAGCTTTTGCTGCTTCTCATGAGCAGATTAAATGTGCAATTGAACGTGAAGAAGAAGTCATCATCCCTTTTGGTGATGAAGATATTCAAGAGGGTGTTGAGAAATGCTTAAAAAGTCTGGTTGGTAAGATCATGGCAGATAGGAAATTCAGTTCTGGTACTCTTGAGGCTGCTTTGTACTCAGTTTATACTCAATTCCTGTTTTCTATGCGGGACAAGGAGGATCGGATTTTGAAGGTGCAGGTTTCGCTAGATTTGACCAACCCTTAGAAGATCATTGAAGCTAGCAGGTAGCAGCAACAATGTTATTGAAGTCCAACTCAGATACTACCGTATTGGTAATTTCTGCCATTATTGTGGTTGCTTGGGTCATGAGATTAGATCCTGTAGTCTGTGGCTTAAAGATTCAGTAGATGGTTTTATTGGTGATGAACTATGGGGGCCATGGCTGCGTGCAGAGCAATTTGGAAGAAAATTGACAGATTATAAAGAGAATTCTAATCCTAATTATCCACAGAAACCTATTGAAGGTAGGATTAGATCTAAGAAACTGACCCTGTTAACTTGCTTTGAGAATTCGCCAGTTTATCTGTTCAAATAAAAATTTCCAAGCTAAAGGAAATGAGGATGAGGTGCAAAGTGAACGAAGGCGATTGATCGTGCAACTTCCAGATTCTAATCCTAATGTTATTGAAGGTTCTCCGAAGGTTATAAGGTGAAATGAGGAATCAGAAGTGCAATCTTCTTTGCAGATTAGTGCCAATGCTTCTTTCTGTTTTGATAAGACATAAAATGATGGAGTTAAAAGGGGGAGTCAAAGACAGAACTTGAAGCAACTTGCAAGGGGATCTGCTAACTATAAGAATGTTACCGGAACTAAGAGGAACACAGTGATTGTGGTGGATAGTGCTAATTCTAAAAAGCACTGTCAGGAGGATTTGTATGCTGCTGAAAAGGGAGTGCGTGCCACCCAACAATCGGCACCCGAAGAGTTATGAAGATGGTCTCATGGAATTGTCGGCGTTTAGGGAAACCCCTGACAATTCACAACATACAAGGGATTAATAAATCCCATTCCCCCGAGGTTTTATTCTTATGTGAAACCCAGAATAATGCCTTGATGGTTGAGGAAACTATAAGAAAATGTGGTTTCAATTCAGTGTTCACTGTTAATCCTAATGGTTTGTCGGGAGGTTTGACACTTGCATGGAAGGATTCTGTGCATGTTCAGATAATTAATCATGGAAGCTTCTTTATTCAATTTTTACTGAAGAATACTCAGTCTCAAGAGAAGTGGGCTGTGATAGGAGCCTATCTGCATGCTGAAGAGCGTTATAAGGAGGAGCAGTTCGATTCCTTACTGCAAATGAATAGAGATGGAGGGGAGCAATTAGTTATAATTGGTGATTTTAATTCCATTAAATTCATGAGAAAGAAGGACGGAGACTTAAATCGGAGTCATCTATTCAACAATTCAATAGGTTCCTCAATGCTGGTGGTATGGTGGACTTGGGCTTTGAAGGTGATAAATTCACTTGGTCTAATAGGCAGTTTGGAGGTAATTACATAAAGGAAAGATCAATTGGATAGAGCATTGGTCACTAATACATGGTGAGCAGAATTTTCTAATGCCTACATTAGGCACTTAGATGAATTCGGTTCTAACAATAAACCTTTGCTTAGCTTCTAATTTCTGAGAGGGAGGGTAGGAATGTTAAGAGAAGATTTTGGTTTCAAGAGAGATGGTGTGAGTTATCAGAGATTTATGATGTTGTTAAGCAGGCTTGGTCCTTGAACGTTACAAGTTCTCCTATGTTTCGGTTAGCTAGCAAACTGAAACACTACAGACATAAGTTTGTTCACTGTCAGTTGCATTCTTCTTTGAATTCTAGAACTAAACTTCTAAAGTTTCAAGGAAAAATCTCTGCAGAATTGGCAAAGGGTGAGCATGCTAATGGACTATCTATTCGAGTTTGGGAGGAGGAACTAGAAGAGATCTTTGAGCAAGAGGAACACTTTTGGCAAGAGAAGCAAGGGTTCAATGGCTACATTGGGGAGATAGAAATTCCAAGTTCTTTCACTCCAAATTCAAGGCAAGGAGTCGAAGGAACAAAATTCATATGCTACTTGATGATGAGGATAATGCAGCCACTGAATCTGAGAACTTCGCTACCATGACTCAAGAGTACTTTGTTGATTTATTCACCCTTAGTAACCCGAGAAGCTCTGCTGAGGAAATACGTGATATTCCTTGCAAAGTCAATGTTGCTACCCACAGATATCTAACTCAGCCTATTTATGATAAAGAGGTAAAATCGTCCATTAACCCGTTCTTAGCCCCGGGAGATGATGGATTCACAGCAAAGTTTTATCAATTTTATTGGGAGGTTGTTCAAGAGGATGTTATCAAAGCAGTGAGAAGTTTTTTCTCAGGAGGTAAGATCTTCAAGGCTTTCAATCATACTCATATTTGTTTTATTCCTAAGATTCCTAATGCTACCTCTATGAAGAATATTCTACCTATTAGTTTGAGCAGTGTTTTCTACAAAATCATCTCTAAGATTAGGGTGCATGGACTACAATGTATTATAAATAGAGTGATAATAAGTGACAATCAGAGTGCTTTTTCTTAAAGGTCGATTAATTAGTGATAATGTGTTGAACACTCATGAGTTTATGCACTGTTTGAAAAACAAGAGATATGGTGATTATGATTTTGCTCTGAAGCTTGATATGAGTAAGGCATATGATTGTGAAGAGTGGAGGTTTATCTATGATATTATGCGTTAGATGGGTTTTTGTAACAAGTGGATAGATTGGCTGAAGGAACTAGTTATGACAGTTTCTTACTCTGTTATTGTGGATGGTCAACATCATGGTTTCTTCAAACCATGTAGAGGGCTACGTCAAGGCGACCCTTTCTTTCCCTACCTATTCTTGTTTTGTGCAGAGGGACTATCTCATTCGCTCCACAGAGGATAACAGAGATAGGAAATTTCTGGTTTGAGGCTGAATGCTAGATGTCCTAAAGTTAGTCATCTCTTTTTTGCAGACGACTCTATTCTTTTTAGTAAGGCTACTGAAGAAAATTGTGCTCATCTACTGCATATCTTAGAGATTTATGAGAAGATCAGTGGTCAAGTGGTTAACCTGGATAAATCCTCGGTTTTCTTTAGTAAAAACACTCCTACTCCAATCCGAGATTAGCTTGCTCATATTCTGTGTGTTCCTCACATTGGCAATCAGAACAAATACTTGGGTCTTCCGGCAGTGGTTCAGAGATCTAAATGAGCTACATTTCAAGCTGCCGGACACTCTTCTTGAAAATGTTCAAAAGATTATGTTACAATTTTTTGTGGGGTACGAAGGATGTAATGGATACGATGGGACATTGCAAGTAGACCAAGGAATAGGGGGTCTTAATTTCAAAGTTTTAAAGGCCTTTAATCTTGCTATGTTACCTAAGCAAGGCTGGAGGCTTTTAACTAAGACTCATTCCTTGGTTCATATAAGATCTACAAGAGTAAATATTTCAGGTATGGTTCTTTCCTTGGAGCTGAAATTGGAATTAATCCTTCCTGGGGCTGGAGAAGTGCCATTGAAGGAAGGAAAGTCCTAGAAAAGGGTTTAATTTGGAGGCTGGGTTCAGGCAAAAATGTTAGAACTCAAGAGGATTCGTGGGTCAAAGACTTCATTACTATCACACCTAATCGAATTTCTAATTCTACATATGTTCCTACTTGGGTCTCTGAATTGATTCTACCTAACAAATCCTGGACTGTTTTTCTTATACAATCTATTTTCAATTCAGATATTGCAATAGCCATCATCACCACAACTATTCATGAGGAAGAGGATTCACTAACCTGGTATTTTGAGAAATCTGGAAAGTACTTAGTGGCCTCGGGGTACTCCATCGCCTATCAGTTCTATCATCTCCCGTTGCAGTATCTTCTTGAAAATTATAGGATTAAACAACTATGGACATCAATTTGGAAGCTTAAGTGCCCACCTAAAATAATTTTTTTGTTGGAAGGTGATGCATGAAGGTTTACCGGTCAACCAGGGATTGAGATCACGCCTCCTAAATGTCAACCTAATCTGCCCAAAGTGTTCTGCTGCTGCTGAAGAATCTATCTTGCCTGTTCTTTTGTTTTGAAGTTGCTGATACATGGACCGTGAACCATTTCCCCTTACCTACTTTCCAGACTTTGCCCTGGAGATGTTGAATGACTCTTTTCAATTCCCTCTGTCACTGGTCCAATGCTTCGACCCAACATGAGCTTGCTGCCCATACTATCTGGTATATCTGGAAAGCGCGGAACTTTCTACTATTCGAAAACAATCGCAAGTCTTCCTCTCTCTTGTTGCTGAAGAAGCTCGAAGAGCAATGGAGTTGCATTGGCATTTAATGTGATTCCTCCGTTTCTGTCTAAATACTTCTCCTCTTTTTCATTGAATGTCTTTCCTTATCTAGTTGGAACTTTTTCATTTTTACTCTTGCTATGGTCCTTTGTGGACCTCTCATTTTTATTGATGAAATCTAATACCTATCTTTGATAAAAATATATATATAACTAAAGTTTTTAATTATACTAAAATTACATTATAATTAAACATGACCCAAATTCTAATACAAATTTTTATTACAATCAAATAGAATTAAATATATAATCAAATTCAAAAAATTTAAATAAAAATTCTAATTGACCCAATTATAATACAAGTTTCTATTATAATCAAACAGAACCAAAATATATAGTAAAATCACCACCATGGAATCAATTTAGAAAAATTAACCAAAAGCCTATCTAGGTGATCCACACTTTTGTGATCAATAGTAACCAACAATACTAAAATACCATATTTTTTTGGATTTTATCTCTTATGGGCCAGACTTTTCTCATTTTATTGGAGTCCTATCTTTTGTTGGTTACTATTGGCCAAAAATTTATTGGCTACCTAGCATGATTGTAATTCATGCAATTGTTTAAAAAATTATATAAAAAATACCATCCAATTTATAGATTTTATTCGAAATGAAATTCAATTTGATCTAATCTAAAATTTTGAAATTTAATCATTATAATTTTTTTTAATATTATTTTGATCTTTGTAATATTTAGTTAAGATATAATCAGATTAGATAGGCCAATCTTAATCCGGGATTATTGAAGTTCGGCCTAAGACTCATCTAGAAGTTGAGAATTTAAACCTGAAAACCTAAATATAAATAGAATAGATGAATAGAAGAGCAGGTACAACGTTAACATTACTGATCGTAAATATGCGGATTGATGACCATAACCACGCGCAGAAGATGCCAGCGAGAGGGCTGCAACTCACCACAAGAACGCCGCCGATGGAAGAGCTTTCAGAAGAGATGATAATGGAGATCTTTCTGAGGCTTCCGGTAAAGACTCTTTCTTGCATGAAGAGCGTGTGCCGTTCATGGAGAACCCTAATTTCCAGCCCCAACTTCACATGGAACCACGTTCGCCGTTCATCCTTACGGGATCCAACATTGACTCCGCCAAGAATCGCTTATGACTATAACTCCTACTGAACCAGAAGCAAGCTACCTCAGCCACCACATTTGACAACATGAGTCACCACCTACCATCAGCCACCACATTTGACAACATGAGCCACCACCTACCATCAGCCACCATTTTGAGATCATTTTCACATTATATCATTGTTTTTATTTGCCTATAAAAGGCACCAATGCATATGAATTGAGGCATCCAACATTTGAGAAATATATCAATTTATAAGTTTACAGAGCTTTCTCTGTTTTATAGAGCTTCTGAGCCATTTTGGTATTCAGAGCAAGGTTCCCCAACTTCCTACGCTCTCAGTTTTGAGAAAATTTAGCCTCTGTGTTTTCACCGCCGGAGTAAATTCGGCCACCCACCTGAAAACACCATTTTCGGTCATTTTTTCACAAAACCGACGCTGTAGACGCGCTCGGAAGGACCCAAAACCTTGGGATACCAAGTTTCGTAGCGAACGGAGGTTCGTAGAGCTCGAAACGAGGTCGCCGGAAAACTCGCCGGAAAACTCGCCGGAAAATGCACCAGTTGCCGGAGTTCCAAGGTTGAAGACGACTACGTCAGCGCCACGTCATCGCCACATCAGCGACACGTCATCGCCACATGTCACTAAGGCTTTGCCCCATCTTTTCCAAATTTCATTTTAGCCCCAATACGTTCCAAAATTTCAAATTTGCCCCCATCTTTTCCAAATTTCATTTTAGCCCCAATACGTTCCAAAATTTC
>JASCZI010272010.1:6157-53777 GCA_036250425.1 Stylosanthes scabra
AGAGTGTGTATAACTTGAATCCTAAACCAGAAATTCAAGAAAACAACCATGGAGTTAAGGCCATGGAGGCTGAATTCGTGGAGAAAGGGGAAGAAAAATTTAGAGCTCAAATCATAAAATAAATGGTACCATTAGAAAGAGAACGAAAATTGGAGTGGGTTTACCGGTTTACTTTTTTTATCGGAGTTTTGGATTTCTCAAAGCTCCAAGCTTTCTTGGATTTGGCTATGGAGTTTTTTTGTGTTTTTGGTGGAGATGATGAATAGTGAAGGGGAGAGAGAGAAGCCACCGAAATTATGAGGGAGAGAGAGAAAAGGAGGTAACTTGGGGGCTAAGTTACTTAAAACGGTGCACGGGACGTAAAGTTCTCTTAAACCGGGTATTATTTGATCACTTGTTTTTTACTTTTCTTGCTCAAATAGCTTAGAATCAATGTAAATAACATTGAGACTAGTTGATTCCTGGCCCAAGATTCCCTAGGAAGCTGGCTCGGCTCCGCAGAGCGGCCCGAGATTCGAAACGGAGTGAATCCCTAACTCAGGTGACTTTCCGTCATCCGTTTCTAACAGAGTTTTACTTTCTCTGTAAAGCTACCATTTTGTCATCAAACATGTTAGTACATGAGCCGACTTCAAGGTTCGGGCCGGCCTTGAGGTTGCCGAGGCGAAGTTGAGCCGAATCGGCTGCTTTCGAGGTTTCGCGACTTAACCTCGGTTCAACTCCGGTTCACTTGGGTGATCCGGTTCAATGGGTTAACCAACCCATGGTTCACTAGGTCAACCAGTCAACTGGTCTTGATCAGTCAACGCCGGTCAGCCACCGGTCAACTCCGGTCAACCACCGGTCAACGGTGGTCAACGTTTTTTTTTTAGCTCCGACTCTTCACAAGAAGTCAAACGGCTATACACGGATTTCGCGAATTCAGACCACAGAAAATTCTGCAGGCAAATCTACAACCAATTACGAAGAAAATACTAAATAAATAGAAAAGCACTGTTAATAACAATAAAACTACTGTTAGTAACGAGTGGGGTGTTACAGGAAGAACTTAGATATGAACTTGCTGACCAAATCTTTCCAAGTTGTAATACTCCCAGCAGGCTGAGAATTAAGCCACCGCTTAGCTTTATCCCGCAACGAGAAAGGGAAAAGCCTCAGCTTAATAGCATCACCAGTCACACCATTGCACTTTAGAGTATCACATATGTGTAGAAAACTGGTGATGTACAGATTAGGATCCTCCTATGAATTACCGTAGAACTGCTCTTGCTGTACAAGCTGAATTAGAGAGGGTTTCAGCTCAAAGTTGTTGGCCTCAACAGCTGGCCTAACAATACTACTGCCACAACTAACAGTAGTGGGAACAGTGAAATCTCCGAGGGTCCTCCGCTGATTATTATTGCCTTCGTCACCCATATTATCTTGGATTTTCTCTACAAAGATTTCTTCTTCACTTTCAGAAAAATTCTCAAAAGAACTCCCAACAGAGGGACTTCCCTGAAGAGCTCTCTGAAACCTGACCCTGTGTCTGTTATTTGTCAAAGTTCTTTCTATCTCAGGATCAAACTTAAGTTATTACTTGTCTCTACGGTAGCCCTGCATACACAAGTAACCAAACAAACAAACCAAGTGGGATATTCCAACATCAAAGTGAAGGAAGTCCCAAATCAGAAAAGAAAAAGAAAAAATTCTAAATTAGAGAACCAATTAATACTATATTGTTAATCTAGTTAATCCCCGGCAACGGCGTCAAAAACTTGATGTCCGAAATCCTTACGGAATCCCAGAATCCCACCGGCAAGTGCACCGGATCGTATCAAGTAATAAAAAGTAAGTAGAGTATCGTCCCACGAGGATTAACGGACTAAGCAATAACGATTAATTAGATTCTTTAATTAGACAAATCAATAATCAAAGTGGTGATGAATCTAAATCTAGCAAGATCAAGTAAAATCATGCAAAATCTCACAGAATCTCACTAAATCAAACACAACAATAAAATTGGGTAGCAAGCAAAAATCAATAAGAATAATGATAATGAATAATGAACAAGCCAAGGATTTAGAGATATTCACCCAAACAAAACCCTAATTCAATTAATCACTTTCTTCTCATGCAAGTAATCATCAAATCACAATGAACCCTAATTAAGTAAACCCTAATCTCTTAGTGATTTAGTTTCTCTAACCCTAATTAATTATCAATCTCTTGATTAACTAACTAAGATAGAGATTAAGATTAATCCTAGTTCAATTATGTGAATTACAAGAATGATCACAAATTAGTTTTATGTCACTTACTAAATCTCATTAACCCTAATTGAGATTCACAAAATAATTGCATAATTAACCAATTCCTTATCTCTAGTTCACTGGAAAATCATGAAGAACAATTCTCATACACAATCAATCTAGACTTCTCTCGAATTTACTAAATTGAAAGCCACATAATTAATTACCTCTCGGTTTGATTGAATTCTATAATTGACGAACAGAGAAATTGAACTTTGATTTATAATGCTTGCACTTGAAAGAAACGTGAATTAAATTAGATAGGCATGCTTGGGATGAACAGAGCTCTCATCCCTGCCTTTGATGAAGTTAGTTGCTCATGGAGAAGAGCAACGCAACAGAGAAACACAGAGTAGCATCCATAATCTTAATCATAATTTACGCGACAAAAACATAAGAGAAAAACAGAATCAAAAATCAAAGTCTAATAAAAAAGTGTCTCAATTTACCTCAGACATATAGAATTAGAATTGTTGAAGGGTGAACCAATTATGCAGAATCTTGGGCCTTGAATTAATGAACCACGTTTGGGCCAAGTCTGCAACTTGGCTTCCAGACGTGGCCTTGCTTGGCTTCCTCTTGAGAGTCACGTTTGGGCCACGTTTCTGTGGGCACCAAACGTGACTTGGTTGAGACTTTGGGTGAGCTTGGCCTTGCTTGCTTGTCTCACGTTTGGGTCACGTTTCGGCCAAGCCAAAACGTGACCAAACGTGACTTGGTGGGTCTTTGGTGAAGCTTGATTTTCCTTGTGAGCCTTAGTGAGTGTCACGTTTGGGCGGTCCAAACGTGACCTATGATTTCACAGGGTGAGCACTCTTATTTATTTTCTTCTGCTTCAAGTTATTGTTTTTCTCTATTTCTTTGTAATTTCTGTAAAAATATAACCAAATACTCAAGATAGTAACTGATGAAGAATTGGGCTAATTTACTTAAATATTAGGTTAAATCTTTACTTAAAACACAATAAACTAGGGTTTAGAACCATGAAAGATGCACATGCATCATATGCATTAGCCTCTGTACGTTATAATTCTCCAAAAAAAAAAGCTTTGTCCAAATCCATTCGAGAGAAAGAAAAAAAAAATTATTAAAAATTCAAAAATACTATTTTCACACCAAATTCAGCCACTAATTTCAGCCATTGTATCATTATACGGTACATATGTACGTTCTCCCTCAATAACCCTTCACACCTTCACGCGCCAGTACCCAAAATAAAACAAACCACCTTAATCCGTACCACTTCTTCTCAATTTCTTCTCTTTTTCAAGGCCATTTCCTCTCCTCTTTGCAGCTCCATTTCATGTTATCAGTGTCATTCATGTTTTTTTTTTCTCTGAGCTTTTGATTCTATTCTCATTAAAAGTGAGTTTTTTTACTTATCATAATTTTAATTGAGTTGTTGATTAATATATGTAGTATTCTCTTCGCTGATGGAAGGCCATAATTAAATTGTTTCAACAAGAAAATTGATAATATTAACTTAAGTACTCAATAAAACAAGGGAAGGTTTTGGATTTTTTTTTCATTACTAAAACTATAAGAAATAAAACAAGAGAAAGTTTTTAATTGAAAGTTAGAAAGAATCTACCAATCAATTGATAAATAAATAAATTATATTTAAAAGAAGTGAGAAGATTATAGTGAGAGAAGTATAATAACAAAAGCGAAAAAGAGATGGGAAGAAAGTAAATGAAGTTTATAAAAATTACTCAGGTCCAAATTTAATGTGGAAATTCACTGCTAACCTAAATTACTAGATAAAAGAAGAAAGTTTTTAATTATTCATGTTTAATGTTTGATTATTATAATTTAGAAGTTTGATTATTTATCTTTAAATACTTTATTATAATTCATCAAAAGTTTGATTGACGTAACTTTGAAGTTTGATTATTTATATTTAAGTGTTTGATTATTATAACTTATTAGCAGTTTGATTGTTTATGTTTAAATGCTTTATTATAACTCAGTAGTTTGATTATCCATATTTACGTGTTTGATTATTATAATTCAACAGTTTGATTATCCATGTTTAAGTGTTTGATTATTCATATTTCAAGTGATATGAAATCTCACAAATGAAGATGTTTCAACTAAAAGATTATCATTTTCTAGTTCTAAAGAAGATTATGGAGCTTTTTCTTTATTCCATTCCTTTCAAAGTTTCATTTGATATAATTTTTTTTCTTTTCTTTTCTAATATCTTTTTGTTCATTTTTCTTTTTCATTCAATATAATTTGAAACATGTTTGAATATAGTCTAATTATAAAATGCACTTAAATTTTATTGGATTTTTCATGTGATTATTATTTTGAGTTTGTTTGATTATAATATAAATATATCACAATTCTAAACTTTGAATTAAATTATTGAGTTTGATTATTACCTTTAGCGTGTTTGATTATAACTGTATTTTATAATATAATTTGGAGTGTGTTTTTGTGTGTGTATATTTTGGAGCATATTTAATTATAATCAAACATACTTTAAATCATATTAATAAAGTTTAACTATAATTAAATAGGTTCAAAGTAGTAATCAAACACAATGATACAAATCAAAGTTTCAAATAGTGCCTTATTCAATTGATTGCTATTTAAATTATATAATCTAAATAAAAAATAACAAAAAATCAATGAAAACCAAAACCAATTGAAAATAACATGCTTACAAAGCACAACCCAAAAAGTTTAGGAGATTATGAAGTTACACATATTTATGATGATGTAAAAGAAAGCATATATCCAACTATCCCAAAAAAATAATAGTAAAATAAAAAAAATATTTAATCAGTTTAAACATTAATTAAAAAATATACACTAAAAACAATAGAAACATGAAAAAAGTAAATAAAAAATTCAAAATAAGCATTTTACTAGTCTAATAATTTATGTCTATAAAGAGGGCCAACTAAAAATCATAAGTTTCAATGAGTGAAACATGTATGAGAGAGAAAAAGTCAGAAAGAGGAGAGAAACACATTTTACGGAGGGGAAGAGAATGATGTCTGAGAGAAGAAAAGAGAAGCTGAACTTAGCGCGTGTAATTGAATTTTGTGAAAATAAGGAGCGCGTGTTATAAATGAGAGTGGGCTTTGATTTTTAATTTTTAAATTGTTATATATGTATACTGTTCGGATGGTACCTGAGTTCCGAACCTTATGAGTTACGGAGATACTCGAGTGCTTATGAGACTAGACCTAGCTGAGTGTTCCGGAGCTACTTAGCTACTTGGCTGTTGGGTTTTTGGTATCTTTCCGTGATGGAGCTATTAGAGAAGTTGTCCGAGGTAGGGGCTACTTGGCTCCTGAGTCCCCTCGCCGGAATATGGGCAGAGCTTCGCCGGAGGAGTGGACAGGGAGCGCCGGGAGGGCCACCTAAAAGGAGACTCCGACGCTCAACGTCAGTAGAGTATTAGAGGTTATGGAGTGGAAAAATGAACTTGGCTTATCATTTGATGACCTCTCCCTTTTATAGTGTGGTTTAGTGCCTTTGGCATTAAGATGGAGTTATTATCATTAGTGGTATGCATTGATGTTGAAGAGCTATCATTATGCATTATTAATAGAATTCCATAATTGTTGCCCCTTAGCATTTTGGCTTCTAAATAGCCTTAATGAAAGAAACCCAAAGTGGAATATTCCTTTTGAGTAGTAGAAGCTAACTAGGGTTTGACAATTGTCTCTTATTGGGCTTAGGTCAATTTCTGATCCAAAGTGCAATGCTTCATAAATGTTGGACCTCCGAAGTATCGGGCTGCCAAGCTCTGGGCTTTAGGGCTTGTCCAGAACAGTGCCCCAAACTTGCAAAGCCGGCTTGTCGGGTTTGCGAGTTTCCTTAACAAGACCCTTGCCCAGAATGCCCCAAGTCCTTTAGAAGGTGGCTTCAGGTTTCAGGCTTCTTTGTTTGGGCTTTGTTAGAGTAGAGCCCAATAGGTTTGTAGCCAATTTTCCTCATGGGACCCGTGAATGCGTCAAGCTCTTAAAAGGTAGTTGGGGTGCTTCGTGAAACTGAGAGCTCAGTTTCTCCGTTTCTTTAGACCTTGCAACTAGGTTTTTAGAAAGGTACGAATTTTTTTTCTTTTAAAAAAATAACTGAAACGTTACGGTTAATTTTTGAATTGGCAGTTATGAGTAATTTATGAAGCAGTTTTTGCTCTTCATTTAAAACACTTATTTCTTTCCATTTAAATTAAAGCTCACTCGCCAATGAAATCAATTTTATTAAAACACTTTATTTTATTTTATTTTATTTCTTTTTAAACTTACTGAGTACGTTCTTTTCCCCTTTGAGTACAGAATAGCGTTTTGGCCTCTTCCATTGTTGCAACTTTCGAGGTGTGTCACATAGAAGTGCGCGAGAATTGGACCAAGTCTCCTAAAATCAACATTTATTATTTGGTAAGCTCTTCCCCTTTGCATTTTTTATTTTTGCCATTTTGGGGATTGTGAACTTGCCTGCGTTCTTCACGCGTTACTCCCCCTTTTGTTTGCCATGGGTTTTGCTTCCATAAAGTGTTGATTTCTTGAAATTGGGCATCAATCTTGCCCTATCCTTGCCCCAAATCCGTGTATTGCTTCCTTCTTCTTGGTTAGAGCTTTCCTCTTATTTTTTGGGATTTGAATTTTGCACTGAAGGTAGCTTTTGTTGCCATTAACGGCTGCCTCCTTCATCGTGCGTTGTGAACGACGAGCTGGCGGGGACGCCATTGTGCTACCATCGTTGATATGCATTTTTGGCGCTGCAGGTTAGATTTCCTTTGTCGCCGGTGGGGGTTCTGCCGGCAGGCAGAGATAACTACCATTTGTGTGCGTCTTGGTTACCTTCTGTCAACCTTGCGTTGTTACCTACCAAATTTTTTTTAATTATTTTTTTTGGTTAGCTATGATGACCATTAATCTTGCACCCCTTCCATTGCCATCTTATTTTTGGATTTTTTGCCACTGTTCACTGTTCTTCACTTTTTTCGTGTTTTTTTTTTAAAACAAAACCTTGTTGAGGAATTATAATAACAGTGGCAATGTATTTCCAGGAAAATGGCTATAAAGAGTGGAGAGGGGGTTCCAGAGCAAGTGGAAAACGAGCCTACTCCGCTTTTGGTTATCCCTTCTGATGCCTGGACTAAGCCTCATGGAACCGAGTTATACGAATGGGTAGTTTCAGAGGTCCTGGGAACCCAAACTAAAGTAACTAAGGAGTACCTTGACGTAATATTGAAAGAAGACATCATTTTTTCCCCTAACCACAGCACCAAGTATAAGTTAGAAGTCCCTTATGTGAACTAGAGGATCTTCTTCGTTAATCACAGGGTTGGGGAAGTCCCTGATTGGCTCTGGGTCTACGATTACCTCTTTACGAAGGTGGGGATCCGTATCCCATTTTCCTCGTTTAAAAAAAAATCCTATGCCAGGGCGCAGTAGCCACCTCACAGTTACACCCTAATAGTTGGGCTTTTATTCGCTCATTTGAGCTAGTTTGCCAAGCTCTGGATTTACCGGTATCTTGGAGGTTATTCTTTTTCTTTTTCAAGCTTACAGCTCCTAAGAAAGGGAACATGGATGACTCTGGTAGGGGGTTCCTGTCTTTCCGAGCTCACGGGAAGATGAAGATCTTTGACTTTTCTGACGAGTCTTCCAACTTCAAAGAAATGTATTTCAAGATCTCCGGAGCCCCCAAAGTTCAACCTTTTTATCTCACCTCGGAGAGGAAAGCTAAGTTTAGCCTTTATTAGCGCATGGGCTATCGCTCGCCACGGCCCGGGGTTAATGAGCTTTCCGAGGAGCAGAGGAAAGCGGCTTCTCTCCTTCGGTCTGTTTGGGGTAAAGAGCACATGAGCCTCAAAGACTTGATGTGCGATGATGAGATTGCTAAGCGAGTTGCGGGTATAAGAATGTTGTTTATATTTTACTCTTTATTGCTTTTTGTTACTTCCTGAGTTACTAACATCTAACTTCTTTTTGCCTTTCAGTTGACATGGTCGGTGGTTTAAATAACTTGATAGCAATGAGGCGTCGATTGATCGCTAAGCCGCAGAACTCGGGAGATAAGGAGGCTAGTTCCTCCGCTACTGTCGACCTAACGGGGGGAACCCCCGTAGTCGGGGAAACCGTGAAGCTAGAGCAAGCAGAGGAAAAAGTTCCTAGTCCCCAATCTTCTCCAGCTAAGAAAAGACAAAGGGTTACAAGGGAAGTATCTGAGGAGTCTGACACCTCAGTGAATGCTTTGGATGGGGGTTTTAACCCCGTTCTTTTTGTAGGTTAGTACCTCATGACCCAAGAAGCCGACAAGGCCCTTGTGGATATAGAAGCGGTGGATAGCACCATCCGTATCCAGCGCGTGTTGCTTCAAGCTATTGTTCACTGCCGGGATGTCCAAAGGGAAGTTGCTGGGATTCCTAAGCTTCAGAATATGTTGTCAGAAAAGGAGAATTGCATCAAATCCTTAGGATCCCTGGTTACCGAGTTAGAGGCAGAGACGAAGTCCAAAGGTGCTGAGGTCCTGAGGTTGGAAGGGGTGGAGAAGACCCTTAATGAGAAGGTCAAGGCTGCTGAGAAGAGAGCTACTGAGTTTCATTCTTCTTTGAAGAAAGCTCACGAAGACTTAGCCTCCATGGAGAAGGCAAAGGTGGAAGCTGAGATGTCTGCCTTAACAGCGGTGGATGATATTGAGAAGACTATACTTGAGCAAGTAAGCTTGTTGGTTCCGGGAATAGACTTCTCGAAGGTTTTAGCATACAACAAGGTTGTGGATGGCCAGATTGTGGAGGCCCCAGGGAATGAGTTTCCCGAGGCCCTTTCTTCTGGGGTTCCCAAGTAGTGGGTTATAGACTTTGTTTTAGCCTTTTATTCTTAGCTTTTTATTTCAGACTTTGTGTTTACTACAAACATTAGTAGCTAAGTACCTTCGTTTATATCTATTTGACTTTGCATTTTGCTTTTATGCATGTGTAGCAAGTAGCTTTGGAACACAGTAGATTATTTTTATGGAGTAACCTTTAACATTTTAGATCACTATTTAATAGTAACCTTTGATGTTATTTGCCAAAATGTTTAACATTCCCGGGTTTAATGCTTTTTGTATTTTGGCTTCTGAGCATACTGTAAATAGCATATTGTGGCGCCCTTGTACCGACTTTGTGACCTACGCGTTAGCGCATTAGCGTAAGTGTTTTGATGCCTTATGCATGTCGTTTCGCTTTACCATGAGATTGGTTTTGCATGCCTTTGCAGTGGGCTAGTTTGCCATCTTTCGGGTAACTGAAGTTCTGGAAACCAAGGAACTACGTTACTCAATACCTCCAAAAGTTTTAATTAACTTTTTTTTAAAACGGCGAGGTAGCCAGGTAACTCTGGATCCGTGTAGCCTCGGTACCATGGTCTTTGGGTCTCATTGGTAGCTCAGGAGCCCCAGAGCTGTTAACGAGTAACCATGGTAGCTCAGGAGCTAGATTATTTTAAGCAAGCTCCTTTGGGTTTTGTTGTATTATGGTAGCCCGGGGGTTCTTGTTATATCGTCGTATTGAAAATTTGGACGTAACAAAAGTTTAAATGGAAATTTAAACATTGTTCATTCACGGATATTTCCAAATACAAGAAAGCGGGCCTCGTTAAAAACCTTTATGAAGGAAAAGAGTGCCCTTTATTACAATTATTGAAATGACAAAAGAAGACTAGGAGTAGTACCTCCTTAAGTCGGTGGCATTCCAGCTCCTAGGAACCTCGACACCAACCAGGGTTTCTAACTTGTAGGCGCCTTTACCGAGATCCTCCCTTATACGATAGGGGCCTTTCCAATTAGCACTGAGCTTAGCATCCCGGGATACCGAGGTACCAGCGTCTGCTTTTCGGATGACCAGATCCCCTGCTCTGAAGTTCCGAGAAATGACTTTAGAGTTATATCTTCCCGAGATCCTTTGTTTCAAAGATTGCCCAACAAGGTTTGCCATCTCTATTTCTTCTTCAAGTAGGTCATTTGCTTCCTGGGATCCTGTGGTCCCGAGCAACAGTCTCGGGCTAGGTTCTCCGATTTCAATGGGTATAACAGCCTCATCGCCAAAAGTTAAGCGAAAAGGCGTTTCCCCAATTATCGACTGTGGAGTGGTCCGATAGCTCCATAGCACTGCAGCCAACTCGTCTGCCTAAAGTCCCTTTGCATCATCCAACCTTTTCTTTAACCCTTTTAGGATTACTTTGTTCGCGGTCTCCACCTGTCCGTTAGCTTGGGGGTGCTCAACTGATACAAAGATCTGCTTTATTTTAAAATCAGCTAAGTAGGCTTGGAACTTGGCATCTGCGAACTGTGTCCCATTGTCGGTTACGAAGGCTTCTGGGATCCCAAACCGGGTTAGGATCTGCTTACTTACGAACTTTCGGCATTGCGCAGAGGTGATGCTTGACATGGCTTCCACTTCTATCCATTTAGTGAAGTAATCTATGGCCACGATCAGAAATTTGAGCTGTCCCGAAGCAAGTGGGAATGGACCTAAGAGATCAATTCCCCATTTGGCAAAGGGTCTTGCTGGAATCACGAATACAAGCTCATATGCTGAAGCCTGGTGGAGATTTGAGTGAAATTGGCACTTCTTGCACTTCTTCACATACTGGATAGCATCCCTTATCATCGTTGGCCAATAATAGCCAGCACGTATGATTTTCTGGGCTAGTGTCTTCCCGCCAACATGGTGTCCACAGCAACCCTCATGGACCTCCTGTAAAACATACAACACCGAATGTTCAGCCAAGCATTTAAGCAAAGGTTGAGAGTAACCCCACTTGTACAACTGATCATTGATCAGGGTGTAATGTGCTGCTTTCCGTTGTAGCCCTTAGCTTCCTTAGGATCCTCCGGGAGTAGGCCATCTCTAAGGTAATCTAGAAATGGGTCTAGCCAAGATGATGTCTTAGGGTTCTGCTGTAACAGGATACCATTTATGCTGATCGAGGGTTCCTTCAGAACCATTTGGATCAGAGATCGATTACCTGAGCCGAGCTTGGCACTTGCTAGTTGCTAGCTTGGATAGAACACCCGCTTTAGCATTCTGTTCCCTGGGTATATGCTTGACGTCTACAGAGTCGAATTCTTGTATCTGGGTAAGTACCTATTTTAGGTAAAGCTGCAGGAGGGGATCTCAAGCTTGGTACTCCCCATTGACTTGTGATGTCACTACTTGAGAATCATTGAAAACTTGTAGCCTTGTTGCTCCCACATCCTTTGCTAGAAGTAAACCTGCCAACAAAGCCTCATATTCAACCTGATTATTTGAAATTGGAAAATCATACTTGATGGATGCCTCAACCACCACATCTTCTCCTTTCATTAGAAGGAGGCCAGCACCTCCACTTTTGTAGTTAGAGGCTCCATCCACATACAAGCTCCAAGTCGGTAGCTCGATTTCTGAGCTGGTCATCTTAGCTAAGAAATCCGCCATTGCCTGTGCCTTGATGGCATTCCTTGGTTCGTACTGGATATCAAACTAACACAACTCAACTGCCCACGCGAGCATCCGACCATCCAAATCTAGCTTCTAGAGAACTTTCTTAATCGGTTGGTCGGTTCTTACAATAACTATGTAGCTCTGGAAGTACTGGCGTAAGCGCCTTGCTGAGCTCAGCAAGGCGTAAGCCAACTTTTCCAATTTGGTGTACCATAGCTCGGGACCCTGTAGCACCTTACTAATAACGTAAACCGGTTTTTGCCATTTCCCATCATCCTCAATTATCTGAGCGGACGCAATGGTCTCTTCCGAGATAGCGAGGTATAAGTATAAGGGCTTACCGGGTTCCGACTTCGCTAGAACAGGAGGCGATGCAAGGATATTTTTGAAGTGTTGGAAAGCTTCCTCGCATCTCTCTGTCCATGCAAAGGGTACATCCTTCTTCATGAGCTCAAAAAAGGGTTTTGCCTTTTCTGCTGAGGCTCCGAGAAACCGAAAGAGGGCTGTTAACTGCACTGCAAGTCTCTGGACCTCCTTCAAGGTTTGTGGGCTAGACATGTTCAAAACTGCTTGGCATTTTTCTGGGTTGGCCTCAATACCTCTTTGTGTAATCATGAAGCCAAGGAACTTACCTCCCCAAACTCCAAAGGCACATTTTGCTGGGTTTAGGCGCATTCTATGATAGCGCAAGCATTCAAATACATCCTTGAGGTCCTGGATCAGATCAGAATCCTGCTTGGTCTTTATCAACATGTCGTCGATGTAGACCTCCATGTTCTTGCCTATCTACTTTCTGAAAACCTTTGAAATCAACCTTTGATAAGTAGAACCTGCGTTTTTAAGACCAAATGGCATAACTTTATAACAATAGGTACCTTCAGGGGTAATGAAAGCAGTTTTCTCCTCATCGGGTTGGTGCAATGGGATTTGGTTGTACTCGGAATAAGCATCCAGGAAGCTCAAGATCCAATAAACCGAGGAAGAGTCAATGAGGCTATCAATGTTAGGCAATGGAAAAGAGTCTTTAGGGTAGGCTTTGTTTAAATCTGTATAATCTATGCACATGCGCCACTTCCCATTAGCCTTTTTAACCATTACTACATTAGATAGCCACGTAGAGTAGCTCAGTTCACGGATGAACCATGCATCCAACAAGCCCTGAACCTGCCTTTTGACCTCAGTTGCGTGGTCCGAACACATTTTTCGTCTCAGTTGGGAAACCAGCTTTATCGACGGGTCAATAGCAAGTTGATGGGACATAAAATCGGAATTTATCCCCGGCATATCAGAAGGCTCCCAAGCAAAAAGATCGAAGTTAACTCGTAGGAAGTCCTGGAGCTCTGTTTTCAAGTGAAACGGGAGATCCCTATTGATCATTGTGTACTTTTCCAGGTTGTCCCCAAGCTGGAACTTCTCTAGATTCCCATTTGGCTCGGTCTTGGGAGCTCCTCAACTCGGGAGTCCAGGTCCACCAGGAACACTCTTGTGGATTCTTTCGCTTTTTTTCCTCAAAGTGAGGCTGGTGTTATTGCAGGCTGCTGCCGCCTTCCGATCTCCATGAACTTGGTGTACACAATTATAGTGATGTCATTTTGGGTTTTTCTCCCCAAAATAAGATTGTTGGCAATAGAATCCTTTAGCACTACAAACTCAACTTGAACCACGTCAGCCTCGGAACCTTCTCCAAAGGTAACCAGTAGGTCAACAACCCCATCAGGCTTTATGTAATTACCTCCCAAACCTACGACCCCAGCTAAGTGAGGCTTCAAATGATGATTCTGTAGCCCAAGGGCATCAAATGCATTCCTAAAAAGGATATTAGAATCTGCCCCAGTATCTACTAGGATCCTCTTTACAACACCATTTCCTAACTTGGCTGTAATTACCATTGGTTCATCGTCTTCCGAAGAATCCTGTTTGTAATCTTCAGCAGTAAAACAGACCTCAAGGGCTCGGATTGCCTGGTGGGCTCCCGAGGTCAAGACCTTCACATCCTTTTTAATCGCATTTCTCGATTTTTTTTAGTGTAGCTCTTCCCCAGTATCACATTCACAGTTGTTACAGCAGTTTCCTATGTACCACCTGGTTCCTGTGGGTCTGGGGATTCCAAGTTTCCCGATCTTTTTCTTCTCCTTGCCTTCTGGGGGGTCGTACGTGGCGTACGAACTCCTCCAGCTTTCCATCTCTAATTGCCTATTCCAAGGCATCCTTAAGCTCAAAATAGTCTTCTGTCCGATGTCCATGGGTTCTATGGTAGTCATAGTAGAGTGACTTGTTCGCATTGGCCCTGGTCCGAATCTGTCAAGCTCTAGGCAAGACCCCTCTGTTGGATACCTGTTGGTATATTTCAGCTATCGAGGCATTCAAGGGTGTGTAGTCATGGAAGTTCCCGGCTTTGGGTACTGGATTCCGGGGTACAGAGGAACTATTCCGAGGAGGAAAATTTGGCTGGTTCTTACGCTTAGCGGAGTTTACTGCCTTCGTATCTTCATTCTTCATGTATTCCAAGGCTATCTTCTGGATTTCTTCCATCGATCTCACCTCTTTAGAGACTAGATGCCTCCGGAACTCACTTTCTACCAACCCAAACATGAAACCCAAGTAGTCTCGGATTGTCTCCCCAGCACGTTGTTCCATGCCAAACAGGGTAAGGGGGTCCTTTGCCTGGTTTCTGCGGGTCGTGAAATTGGAGAGAAACTTACTTCTGATATCCGAGAAACTTGAGATAGATCCTACTGGCAGGCTGTTAAACCACCGCATTGCCTGACTTGCTAAGGAAACAGGGAAAGCCTTGAAGCGCATGGCGTCCCAAGCACACTCACAATTCATCATGCCTTCGAAGGCATCAAGGTGGTCCTCGGGATCCGTGGATCCATTGTACCCCATGTCAGTAGGTTTTGAGAAGGCTTTGGGGAGCCGGACTCGAAAGATGTGGAGAGCGAAATGCGTCCGACCCACAATCCCTTATTCCCACCCATCATCACGATAGTTAGGAGATCGACTTCTCCTTAGAAGGGTACTCCTTCTTATGTGGGGGGATGGGCTTCTCCTCCGTCGGGGGGAAGGGCTTCTCCTCCTCCGAGGGGTAGGGTTTTTTCTCCATCGGGGGAAGGGCTTCTCTTTTCCTTGGATCGTGACCTTCTTCGCAAGTGACATTCCCTGGAACTGGGGCTCATCTAGTGACGCATTTCCTGCGTTTGTTTGCTTTGGTCGTCGCCAAAACCCACATAGACACATCGTCCAGAGTTTCCGGTTTTTGGGCCTATTTGGTCACCGTCATGGTCAAGGTCCAGGTTCTCATTATCAGGGGTAACACTTGCCTCCTGACCGTCATTCATTTCCCGCCCTTCGGTGTTCCAGGGTTGTTTAGGTGTTTTCGGAGAAGGGTTGGTGTTTGTAACCTCCGTCTGGTGATCCGCCATAGCTAGCGCACTATGAGTTTCCCCACAGACGGCGCCAACGTTTGGATGGTACCTGAGTTCCGAACCTTATAAGTTACGGAGATACTCGAGTGCTTATGAGACTAGACCTGGCTGGGTGTTCCAGAGCTACTTAGCTACTTGGCTACTAGGTTTTTAGTATATTTCAGTGATGGGGCTATTAGAGAAGTGGTCCGAGGTAGGGGGCTACTTGGCTCCTGAGTCCCCTCGCCAGAATCTGGGCAGAGCTTCGCCGGAGGAGTGGACGGGGGGCGCCGGGAGGGCCACTTGAAAGGAGACTCCGACGCTCAACGTTAGTAGAGTATTAGAGGTTATGGAGTGGGAAAATGAAATTAGCTTACCATTTGATGACATCTCCCTTTTATAGTGTGGTTTAGTGCCTTTGGCATTAAGATGGAGTTATTATCATTAGTGGTATGCATTGATGCTGAAGAGCTATCATTATGCATTATTGATAGAATTCCATAACTGTTGCCCATTGGCATTTTGGCTTCTAGATAGCCTTAATGAAAGGAACCCAAAGTGGGATATTCCTTTTGAGTAGTAGCAGCTAACTAGGGTTTAACCTTTGTCTCTTATTGGGCTTAGGTCCATTTATGACCCAAAGTGCAATGCTTTATAAATGTTGGACCTCCGAAGTATCGGGCTGCCAAGCTCTGGGCTTTAGGGCTTGTCCAGAACATATATGTACTTATATACGATGGCTGAAAGTGGTGGTTGAAATTGGTGTACGCATAGCATTACTGTTAAAAATTAGGATCAACATTCTATGAAATGAATAAATTAGTAAAGTGGTAAAATAAGATATTGATTATATATAAAAGTGTAATTTTATTATGTTTGAATAATTATGAAATGTTCAAAGAATAAGAGTAAAGTTTCTCTTACCTGTGTTGGGCTAAAAGGATAAAACTCAACGTAACACCCCAACATTCAATAACCATGACGTGTACATAATTATTGAATATCATAATATTACTACCCTTCATCCCTTTATACATATAAATACGAATCTATTATAATAGACATTTGTAATATATTTTATTATTAAATTAGAGCCATTGCTCGTCAGAGCATCGTCTAGCCAATGCCATCGTTATGTCGCCGTCTCAGCCCGTCGCAAAGCAGCAGAGCCCCCTGTCGATGTCGTAGAGCAGCATACCAGCCCCCATGTCAGGTCGCATTTGGAATAGATCATTAGTTACGCTGCTGTCTCTGATTCCATGTTCCAATTTTTTTTGGTTTGAATTTTTATTCTAATTTTTTGTTATGATTATTCATTTATCTGTTCTTAGTTCTGATTATTGATTTAAGGTTTTGATTTTGCTCATATTAAGTTTTTTCCCCTTATGACTATTTGTTCTTTGTTATAATTATTTGATTATTTGATTTTAAAAGGTTTTTGGGGTATAACTCTGCAATTTAAATTAAGACCTATGTTGATTTGGTGTACTTTAGTTCTAATTATGTTAGTTCTTCTGTGTATACTGCATATGACTTTTGTTAACTGTGAAATTGAACTTCTGGTTGATATTTTATTGCATTTGATATTGATTTAAAGTAGCAAAGGTCGGGTTTTTAGTACATCAAATTTGACCAGGATAATATAATTTTTTAAAATTAATTTAAAAACCGAAAATTGAACCAAACCAGCCCAATTATATTTTGTTTGGTTTGGTTTGTTTATAATAAAAACGGAACCAAACCGAACCGAAAATATTTTATTTGATTGGATCAGATGATTTTTCGTCTAAAATCGAACCAAACCGCACCGCGCTCACCCTTACCCGGTAGTAAGTCCAATTAAGGCAGTGAATCCGTTGGTCAGCAATGGTGGTCCTGTAACTTGTAGGTTTTAACTAAGATGGCTAGATTGTTGAGAACAATGAGTAATTTAAATCTAGGTATAAATAATTCTTTAATAATAAAAATAGATAATAATGAAGCATCAAGTTTTGGAACTAAAAATAAATTAGAAATAGCTAAATTAGAAGGAAATTTTTATAACTGGAGTATACCTATAATAGAAAAAAAATTAAGGTATACAAGAAGAGATCCTTTTGGGAAAGAAGAGACTATGAAATCCATATGTTAGAGTATAGTTATCGTTGAATGAATAATAATAAAATAATTACTATCCTAGAAGAAGAGAGATTAAAACAGATTAAAAACCTACCTTTAGAATATAATTAAAGGATATAATTTTATTCATATCGAATTGATACAAGTAGCAGTTAAACCTACCTTTAGAATAGGAACAAATGTCCCAATATTATTATTACTAAGAGATACAAGATTTTCACATTTTAATGATTCTTTAATAGGAGTTTTGGAACGTAATTGTCATGATGGACATGTATTCTTTAATTGTTATCCAAATTATGCTATAAATCTAAAAAATGAGTATACGTGGCCGGCATTAAAATTACATGTTCAATCTGATGAAAAAATTATAAATGAAAAATATGATTCTTTTGAAATAATTTATGAGTAAACTACCAATCCAGTCCCTGTCCATTTTCCTGAACGACATAGCGGCTCCTGACAATAAAAAGGCACCACTGCGGTCCTCGTCCATGGTCGCCATGACACAAGGCGGCCCCTCCGTGAGTTTCTTCGTCAAATGCAAATGGAAGTGGCTGACATATCACGTTAAGTTGCTTGCATGGTGTTAACTGCTAGGATGGAATGGACAAGGGCCGATTTGGCGCACTTAAAAGAAATGGTTAGGGTTCGAGTTGTCCCATTTTAAGTTTCTAAGCTGGAGAAGTGGGAATGGACAGAGCCGATTTGGCACACCAAAAGGAATAGTTAGGGTTTGATTTGTCACATTTCAAATTGCCAAGTTGAACAAGTAGTAATGGATATGGGTCGATTTAGCGCACACAAAAAGAATGGTTAGGGTTCGATTTTTCTCATTTTAAGTTTGTGTTAAATTATAATACATATTCTCATGTTATTAATACAGGGATCAATGATGAACCTGAAAATAATAGAAATAATATATTTATATACCAAAAAATGAGGTATTTATAAAATAACACCTGACGTATAAGATCTTTGATTTAGTTATATATGTCCTTATGGTAATTTAATGGACACTATGATGAGAGTGATCATTAAAATATATAAAAAGCAAAACACAACTAAAATAAACTTTTTATGGTAAAGTCTTGTTATTGTGTTTCAATATATGTTTACTTTTTTTTGGTGATATCAATATATGGCTACCGAATTGACTCCTTTTATACCAACGTTAGTATACTATATAGCTCACTGTCTAAATATTCTTTCCATTATTATTTCATATCATAATAATAGTGGACAACTATCATAATAATAGTTCAATATGACTCGTAGTTTATTCATTTTTCATATTTGGTGAGAATCTCTAAGCTCCAGTGGCGGAGCTATAGTTTTTTAATAGGGGGTGGCCAAAATTTTTATATATATATAAAAAATCACTTAATTTAAAAAAATTAGTATTTTTCTTCACAAAATCAAAATTCACATAATACATATATTTAAAAGTATGAAATACTAAAATATTTAAATATCATAATATAATTAAAAAATATTATAAGAGTTGATTTTTTTAAATTGTTTAAATGATAATCATATGTAACTTTTTTTTATCTCATGTAGAGTATAACCCAATATAAATACTTAAATAATAAAACATAAAAAAGTAATTTTAATAATTAAAGTAATGTGCATTCTAAATAGGAAGACTATTATTTCAATATACTCTAGGGGTTCGTTTGGATGGACAGAAGGAAATGGAAAGGAAAGAAATTGAAAGGAAAGAAGGGAAAGAAAAGAATTTGAATGAAATTTTATTTTCTCTTGGTATGTTTGGATGAAAGGGAAATAGAAAGAAACGAAAGAAAAGATAGAATATCTTTTTGTGTTTGGTTGAAAAGAAAATTATGTTAGTATTAAATTACTTTTTTGTCCTTGTATTATTTTAAAATAATATTGGCCTCTATAATTAAAATAAATACAATATATTAATACAATCAATAATTTAAAATAAATAAAATAAAATAATATATATTAATACATTCAATAATTAAATAGATTTTCTATTATTATTCTTGTATAATATCTATACTTTTATTTTAAACTCATTATCTATCACTATAAATTATTTAAATTCAATAGAAAAATGTAATTCATTTTGTCAATATCTTTTTGAAAATAACATAAGTAATTATATCACTTTCCATATCGCTGTCACAAGGTATAAACAATTTTTTATTAATATAATTAAATCTCAACAAAAGATCACAAAGTAAAATTAACAAAACATCACAAATTATATCAAAAGAATACAAAATAGCTAAATGCCATGTATTGTAAACCAAAAGTAAGTAACACTCAAATTATTTGTCCGGTAGCCAACTATAAAACATAAACCCTGTTGTTTATAATTGTGAGTAAATGTGGCTAAGTTATAGTTTCAAAATTTGCTAACGAATTCAACGATTTCGTTTTTATGTTTTCATGAGTCAAAGCAACCTGTTAAACAATACAATTCTACATATAGTAAGCTTTAGGCATTTTGTTAGGGATGCTTCTTTCATTGTATATCAGTTTAAAATGTTATCCAATTTTTTTTAAAAATAAACACTAATATATAAAGGAATAAAATGTTATCATTATCAGACACAAATCCATATGGACACACAAAATAAATTAATAATTAGTTCTATATGGTTATCAATGTATCATAGAGCAACAATTTATCACACGTCGTATATGTACACATGTGTAATTTAACTTCTATTTCAAGTAGCAAAAGCATATACCCATCATATGCTTCTTTTAGAACTCATAAGTGTATCAATTACAAAAAATAGAGGCTTGACTAACATGCTTATAATATAGTATGAAGTCATAAAAATGCACAAAAAGATATATATTTTACCATTATTTACATTGTTGCTCCTAAATTGCACCCGCTTCTTTCATTAAGTCACATAAGGCATTGTGGCGATCTTCAAAGGGAACACCAAAAATTCTCGTTTTGCTCTTTCATCCCTACATAAAAAAAGGTAGCAACGCCAAAATAGCTCTTTCACAACACCCAATTTCTTTAACTCGTTATATACATCGACTTCAGAAATGTAATCCCTCTTTCAACAGCTTGAGCATGAATCTTGGTAATTTGAATTTGTTCTTCAGCTATCATGACTTGTGTTTCAGTAAGAATAAGTTGTTTTTCTGCTGTTTCCGCTTGCCTTTCAGCTATTAATGCTTGCTTTTCAGCAATATTTAGTGATCTGTCATAATAATTATTCCCATCCTTCAATGTTTCTATCAATCCCTGAATGTCCTTGCTCATTCGTTCCATATCAGCCAAGTAGATCACTCGTTGTGGCTTTACGTTAGCACCTCTCTGATTCCTATTAGTTCCATTGGATTGGTTTGATTACCAAAATCCGGACTATTCCCTGTACCAAAGCTAGTTGAACATGGAGTGGCTTGCCAATCATTTGACTCACCCTCAAGCTCTTGAAAATCATCATCATTTAGATTAATTGTTTCATTTATCTTCTTGATACTTTTGTTCCTTTCTTTAGCACTTCTAGCAATATTTCCAACTGCTCTATCTTGACCATATATAAAATATAACTTGTCGTAATGTTTGATTGGTGTTCGCATCCACTTCTTTGCATATGGTTTTGCCTACATAAAAAAATAGACACATTAAAATTAGAATAATAATAAATTTTTTACTCTTTAAGATTTGAACAGCTTCTCTTTTATAGTCGAATCTCACTTACAACTTAGTTTCAGATCTATGTGCAAAGTTTATACACCATAATAGTAATAGTTACACAAAGAAAATTCACAAGCAAACTGAAATAACTACAAACCATACTAAACTCTACACACATCAAAACAATAAGCATTAAATCAATAAGATACTATATATGAAAGGAACTAATCATGTTGGTCAACGACCACGGAATAGCTCCCAACAATACTATCTTGTAGCTTTATACTTGAATATATATAATTGTAATTTTTCTATGACCCTCTAATTCCAATAATCATTTTTACCAAACATGTCAGACATGATCTCTCTCTCAACGCCCTGAAGCTCAAACAATACCAACATATAATAATATACACATCATTGACAAGCCATACATCTAATTTTGTGTGCGGCATTTCAATCCTTTTTCTCTCATTTGAAGAACATTTTTATTCTATACATGATTAAAATTTGTAGCAACTAGTGATGATATTCATTACCTTTAGTAAATCTGCCCAAACTTCATATTCAACCATAAAGAGTTTTGTGTCCGAGTTCCACTTAAGTTATGAACGAGATCATAGCAAGCTCCAAAGTGATCCTTCAATGTCTTCAGGCTATTCTTAAGATTATCTTTGCGAAGATGGTTCCCAAATAAAGCTCTCAGAGTTGAAAGAACATTGTCATACGCAGTTGTGGTGAAAGTACCTTCTACTCTATTTCCTTTACCACATTCCTCAATCAGAGCATCACGGAAAGCTGCATCCATTTCTTCTGTCCATCTTAAATTATCTTTGGTTGAGGTATCACCTTGAGATGCGGTCTTCTTCGCCATTGAAATCCCAACCTTAAAAAACAAATCATATGGAATTTAAAAATTATAATTTGTAATTATAATTTCAACGGAATAAGAAAATACAAAGTGTTTTTAATGATTCATCAATTAATAAAGTTTATTACCTTAATAAGTGATTCATACAAATCAAAGCCACAAAGTAACTCTAGAATATCATTGTCATCACAAACATGCTTCAACTACATGTCTCACATACAATAATTTCATGTTTGTCACAATAACAACTTTGATACTTTTCAAAATATACTAGCTTGACACATAATGAATATGACATTCACATGTTACGATTAAGCTCAAAATATGAAATTGTTCCTTTGATAGAGATGATAGGTTAAGAAAGTCCTATCCTCCTAGTTGATAGTCAGTCCACATTTGGGCTGCAATGCTATCTCTAAGAGCAGCTCCTCGCCTATAATCTTTATTTACTTCATCCCTTTCCTCATGAATGCCTTCTGAATTATTACTTTGCAGTTCAAGATCGACTTGAGTAATTAAATGTTGATCAGGATCTACACCATTTAAAAAGTTGTGTAGTATAATACACGCGAGGACAATGTCAACCATACTCTCTACATCATAATATGATTCTGTACCACCTGCTATTATTGCAAATCTTTTTTCAAAACCCCAAAGGATCGTTCAATCACATTTCTTAGAAAAGAATGACGAAGATTAAATAATTCAAATGCATTTTCAGGTTCACGTCCGGCAAACTCCTTCAGATGGTACCTTACCCCTCGGTATGGAGTAATTAGACTATGTTTAAGCAAAAATCCAGCATCCCCAAGGTAAAATTTTCCTAAACCAAAAAAATTGTATCACAGATGAGAAAATGTAAATATGGCCACCTTATTTTAACAATGTCACTGTTGTTCCTTAACAACAAACCTCTTGGAATTTTGAGCCTATCATCTCTTGATAATGCACTCTTAAGTACTTTTGAGTCAGATGCAGTGCCTTCCCATCCTGTTAAAGCATATGTAAATTTCATATCAAAGCCACACGCAGCTAGTACATTTTGAGTTGGTCATTCCTTTCTACCTCGAAATCTAGGTTGATCAGCTATTGGAACCTTAACTCTCACATGTGTCCCATCAATGGCTCCAATGCAATCCTAGATGATATCACTTAATTTAAAAATAAAATTCATGTTGTATGCCACTTAAAAGAACTATCTACCTCAAATTTGAACAAGTCATACCTTAAAATAAGGATAAAATCTATTACTATGAAGAATCTCCGGTGGCATAGTTGTGCCTGAAGGTTGTTGAAGAAACTCTTCTTCAAGTGCAATGATCGCTCTTAAAATAGCATGGAAGTTACGACTGATTGTCTCTTCGGATCGGTGGAAGAAAAATGAAACGGTTCTATTTTTAACATTATGAGCTATAATGTGTAAGAACCTAGCAACTTGCTCCTCAACGGTCACATGTACAATATCTTTCACATGACCAATTGCCCTCAATTTGTTACATAACTCTAGAAAGGCATGAGGGCCCATTCACAAGATATCTCGACACCTATTGGTTTCATGCAACTGTTGCAATAAAGTGGCTCGGATTTGTTCTCTCCCAACAATACTATCTCTTACGGGTTTTTCAAGCCTATTACTCATCCCTTTCAATAAATATAACATGTGCACAATGTGACATAACAGTATTATTGTGCAAATTTGCCTATTTCTCTCCCAGTTTTCTCTAATAACAACTAATATATGTCCTTCACCCTCAGCTGTATGTCCCTCATTATCTATAGAAGTGGCTAACATATAATCTTTGTTTTCAAAGTCCAAGTTAAATATTTAGGACAACGGAAAATCATCGAAAAAGATATTTTTCATGTCTTGAGTTTAATCATAATTAAACAACCATACACCTAATAATGGAATGAATATAATCAATGAAAACAACACCCCATATGACAAATTCCGATCTTCATCGTGCCCAAATTACAAAAACAACTGAAACCAATTTTAAAACCAGATGCATCATAATAAAATTTTCCTTCTACAATTTCAATGCACTCTATGTGCTTTAAAAAATATATGAAACAAGTTACACATATTATTTAGAAATCATAATGCTCTGTAAGATTTTGAAGTGAAACAATGAGAAGACAAAAAACACTTAAATTTTCTTAAATTGATAAAGTTATAAATTTTGTATGAACAAAATAATAAGAAAAAAGCACAATAGCTTCTATACTTTTGTACTCCAATTCTAGTAAAAAGAATCAAATGAACAAGTTCCAACTACAAAAAAAAAACATAAAAAAAACTAAGAAAATCAAACGGGCTAGTGCAGTGTAAAGCAAATACAACAATAAAATGAAGAGCAAAGAAATAAAGCTAAAAACTAAAAGGAGCAAGTTTATAGTGCAGACCAACTATAACAAAAATTAAAAAAGAAAAAAATGATAACAAGGATGGAAACAAAATTAAAAAAACCAAATGGAGCAAATTTAGTGTAGAGCAACTACATCAAGAAAATAATAAAAAGACATAGAAACAAAACTAAAGAAACCAAATGAAGCAAGTTCAATGCAAAGCAACTAAAGAAAACAATAAAAAGGCATAGAAAATAACTAAAAAATGAAATAGTGCACAGCAACTACAACAAAAAAAATAATAAAAAACATAGAAACAAAACTAAGAAAATAAAATGGAGCAAGTTATATGGCAGTTACAAAAAAAAGTTAAACTAAAAATAAAAATAAAAAAGCATAAAACCAAAACTTAACACAAGAGGTACAAGATAAACCAGTGGCACCTCCCCCATGCCTTTACTACCTTGAAAAGAACATCCATGATGATAAAAATGTCATAACTATTAACTAAAAACAAAAAAAAAATATAAAAAAGGCAGCATGCAAGTTCACCAAAAAAAAAAAAGGCAGCATGCATAATAATTTCACATGTCAAGAATAAAATGAAAAATGATATTATTAGCTATTAAAAATCATGAAACCCTACCAATTACTTCTGCGAAGTCAAATCAAAGATGAGAGGCACAGTTTGGAGCTATTGAAGTATGAATCTGCTTCTATTTGAGGTTGAAGTATGAAGAGGAGAGAGCTTGAAGCTTAAACCCTACATTCTTTCAAATGCCGGGAAAAAAAAGTAAGTAACTTTCTGTGTTACTTTACTAGTTTTCAAGGATAGTTATGGAAAATTAAATAATTAAAACACTTTTCCCTCACTTTTCCGTCTAGAAACGGGAGGAAAAATTTTCATATGGGGCCCACCATATATTTTGCACTGTTTAATTTATGCTTTGAAATTTTCCTTCCAAACAAACAAAAGAAAAAGTACATGTTCACTTCGACTTCCTTTCATTTTTCTTCCATTGATTTTCACTTCAAACAAACAATGTCTAGAGCTTTTTTGACATCAGCAGTTACAAAATAAAAGAAAAAATATATATGCTGAAAAGAAGACAAATGAAAGTAGGCTAAATTAAAAAAAAAAAGATAAAACACAATTAGGGTGATAAAAGAAAACAAGAAATGAGAGCCCAAGCAAAGAAAAAAAAACTATAAGAAGGAAAAAAAATTTTAGGGGGACCAGGCCAACCTCACTTTTTTTTCCAAAGGAAATATAATGGTGCGTTTGGTTTAGCTATTTTCAGTTTTCATTTTCTTTGAAAACAGAAAATAGGAAAGAAAACACGTTTGCAACTATCTTATCGAAAATGTTTTGAGAAAATGTTTTCTAAAATTTTAGAAAATTTGAAAATGAAGATTTGTTGTTTTCAGCGTTTTCAATATTTTCATAAATTTGACTATTAATAAACCAAACGAGTTTTCAATGTTTTCAGTTTTGGAAAACAGAAAATATAGATTCAAACCAAACATATTTTTTAACATTTGAAAATGTGAAAATGAAAACTATTTTTAGAAAATGAAAATAGAAAACAAAAACAGAAAATGTTTTCTTAAACCAAACGCACACTAATATTCCAGGGTGGCAATGACCTCCCTTGAACTACACTGCCCTCCGCTCCTACTAAGCTCTAAATTTTATTTTGGTTTATTGTGGTGACTATGTTCTTTCCAGGATCATCATTGATAAGTGTATCATTTACATAATGTCATAGGTATTATAATTTAACACAAACTTAAAATGAGACAAATTGAACTCTAACCATTTTTATTGGGTGCGCCAAATCGACCCTGTCCATTTCTATTTCTCCAACTTGGCAACGTGAAATGTGAGAAATCTAACCCTAACTATTCTTCTTGGGTGCGCCAAATCAGCCATGTCCATTCCTACTTCTCCAGCTTAGAAACTTAAAATGGGACAAATCGAACCCTAACCATTTCTTTTGAGTGCGCCAAATCGGCTCCTGTCCATTCCAGCTTGGCAGTTAATGGCCACACAAGCAACTTAACGTGACACGTCAGTCACTTCTGTTTGCTTTTGACGAAGAAACTCACGGAGGGGTCGCGTTGTGTGACGGTGACCATGGACGAGGACTGCAACAGTGCTTTTTTTTTTATTGTCAGGAGCCGCTATTTCGTTTGAAAAAATAGACAGGGGCGGGTTGGTAGTTCACTCATAATTTATAGAATATATTATAAAATTATTAAAGTTAATTACAATTTTAGAGCATTAAGACAGTCTTCTAAAGAAGAAATTATAATTATGCATGCAAATATTAGAAGATCTAATATACAATTACCAAAAAAGTTAAAACATGAAGAATTAGTAAAAAGAATGCCAGAAAAATGGGTAATTTCTGACATAATTGAAGAACCACCAATAGAAAATATTGAATTAAGAGGAATTATTAGAGAATGAATAAATGTTAGAATAAGAATGAATAGACAACAGTCTATAAGAATCCCTAATATTAGAGAAATTATTAGTTATTCTCACTATATCTCTCCGTTCAATTCTAATATCAAACTTATTAATAATAGAACGATAAAGTTAAAAACTCTAAAAAAACCAAGATACCAATAAAAAAACACCCAACCTCTCCTCACCTTATCCATAATCCAGTATCCACCACCAATTTTTCCTTTCCAAACGTAAAAACTTTTCCTTTCTAACTTCTTGATATAAAAATTTTCCCTTTGTAATAGGGGTATAATTGATTAGCAGGGGACTATGGATATTGGTGACATATTAGACTGATTTCATAGTTGAAAACCAATTTAATTTTGGGTAGAAATGTGATGCACGAGAATTCGCGTTCGTTCGAAGTTTAATTCTTCAAAATCAGATTTATGTACATTGTAGCACCTCCGAACACCAAACTCTCGCACTCAAATTTAGAAGGGTGAAGGTTCTTTAAACCTTCGAAAAAGTATAAAACCGGGAGTTTAGGCTCGGGTTGTCTCTCGCGGAGGTTGTAATTGGATTGACTATGGGGGAAAGGAGTTTTCAGATGCAAATGAGTGAAAATCAAGCAACAAGAAATCAAAATTGCAAGTAATGAAATTAAAGCTAATTATAACTACCAATTAAAAAGAGCATAACTAGCTAAGGAGAGTAAGGATTGAAATTCAACTAACTAAAATCTTGGTTAAGATTGAGAATTGAGGATCACAATCCTTGTCACTACTAATAATTATGGTAATATCCAAGAGCAAACCCAATTAGTCAACCTCTATACATTGAGGAATGTCAATTAGGATTAATTTACCCCAATCATAAATTCTAACCAACTCACTAATTAAATTTCGTAAAAGACTAGCGTTAGTAAAAACAAGGTTAATTAAATAATTAACCCCAATCACAAGTTCTAATCCACTTACAAATTTACTTAATAAAAGATTAGCGCTAGTGAAAATAAGGTCAATTAACTACTCTCACTTACCTAACAAGTAACACAAAAGTGACTCAAGTGAACCCAATATCTCAATTCAAACCAGAATAAAATCTACTCCATATCTAATTCAAGCATTTTGTCAAACACTTGGTATGCATTAACAATAATCATCATGAATTGCAACAATAATAAAAACTATCAATACCCACTACAAGAAACATGTAATCAAATGTCAAACAAACAATAATCTAACATAAACCATCAATATCCATTAACTAAAGACAAGCATTCATCAACTCAAATAACAAAATAAAAGAAACTAACAAGAGAGACTAAGTAGAAAAGTGTAGTAGAATAAGAAAATAAAATCAAGAACTAAACTTTAACAATATTAAATCCTAAAACTAGAGAGAAAATGAGTAGAACCATGAGAAATTCTAGAGGGAACCCTATAAAATTATACTAAACCTAATCTAAGCCATCTAAATGAGTGTTGTGTTGTTGTATGATGAGTGTGTTGATCCTTGGATGTATGACTCCATATATGTGAGAGGAGGGGCTGAAATTGGCTAATTTTTGCTTCAAAAACGCAGCCTCACGTGACTTTTTAATGAGACATGTAACAGGGTACGTGCGTATACATTTCTGGGCTAATTTCAGCTTCCATATTTCTTCATCAATTGCTTTACTTTTGCTTGCTTTTCTCCATCTTTTCAAGCTATTCTTGCCTTATAAATCTTAAACATTTTAAACAAACATATCAAAGCATCAAATGGAATTAAAGTGGAATTAATTTGACAAATTAAATGCTTATAATGCATGTTTTAATCAATCAAACTCAATTAGGTGAAAATTCACAAATGCATAATTTCACAAGGAATAGATGCAAGATAAGTTGATAAATTCCCTCTTTTCAACCCATAAATTCACATAATATGTGGACTTATCAAAATGCATTGGTATATTTTTATTTGCTTATGATTTGTTTCGATTTGCATTTTCTGGTCATTAATTTATGTTGTTTACAACTTTTGTTTTGTTTTTCTTTTGGGAATTCTTGTATTCTTGAGGAATTTCTTTGACTCATATAAATATATAAAAAAAATTTCTTCTAGCTTCCCAATATACAACACCATAGCTCCTTCTTATCACTCTAATCTCAAACTTTTTTACTTTTTGGAGGGAAATATTTAAAGGAGTATTCAAACTGCAGTTGCCAATTAAATATTCAGTATGACACAATGAATTGTTGAATGGCAAGGAGAATGTGTTTCGTTGAGAATAAAATTATTTGAGTCATGGAAATTGTTGAGAGAAAGAAAGGGGAGAAGTAGAATGATGTTGATGAGAACACGGATAGTGGTAAAATAGGTAAAGAAAAATACTAATTTTTTTAAAAATAACAATAAAGGTAAAATTGATGCAAATTGAAAATTTCAAAGACAAAATTGAAACAAATTAAAATTTAAAAGTATTTTAAAAACTTTTGATAAACATTAAGTAAAAAAAATTATATTTTACTATATATATATATATCACTCTTGGAAGGTGAAAATTTTACTGCAAGCAAATTGTGTATTATTATGCCTACTAGTCTACTACATTGGAGTAAATGCCTCTTGGATTATAATACCCTCGATCATACTCATAGTCATTCGCAGTTGGAAGTATATTTGTGCAGGAATTAAGAGGAGAGATCAAAAAAAAAACTAAACAAGGCTTGCACAATTTTGATAAGGGTATTGTGTGTTGATTTTTATTAGAATATGTAATTTTTTTTGTGTTGATTTTTATTTTTTTATATAATTCTATTATAAAACGATTTTTTCGGTTGAATTTCGATTGGACCAGTGAACCAATAAAAATAAAAAAAGACCCTTCTAATTTTTGTTTGTAATTTTGGAAAATATTTTTAATGAAAATAATTTTGGTCGTACGTTAACAAATGTATTTTCAAATTTGTTTTCTATTTTATTGAAAATGAAAATGAAAATAAGTAAACCAATAACTCACTTAATTTCCCATTTTCACATATATTGTAAATGAAAATGAATAAATTTTTTTCCGCTACATTTTATGTTTTTTTTTCCTTCAATTTTCGCATACAATCATGGAGAAATTTTTTTTTATAAAACAATGAAAGCAGACCATACTAAAACTGAAAATAAAAACCAAACGCATACAACCACAAAAGTTATACAAATTTGATTTCTTGTCTTTAATTATAAAAATGACAAAATGTATAAATTAATAATTTTTTTATACCCTGATTTAAATAGGTAAACAAAGAATCAAATAAAAAGAATTTATTTTCATTACTGTTCATCTAAAAGAGTTTTAGAACTTATTTAGGTGTTATTATTTGGCTAAAAAATATCTTCTTATGTTTTTTAACATGTTTGGATAATTTATAATAGTAAAAGTAAAAATACTAGTAAAATAAAAAAAATCTATTTTTTTCGGAAGATGATAATTTTTTACATCTTTTTTCAAAAGATTTTTTTCTAAAAGAAAAAACATTTTAACATAATAAATAAATAAATTTTTTTTATATTATTATATCCAAATATAATTGACAAATAAAAAGATATTATTACATGAGATACCGAAACTCAAAATTATTTTTAGTTTTACAAAAGATTTTCTAAAAAGAAAATCACTCCGAAAAAGATATTTTTCAAGAGGCTCACCCAAACAACCTATTACACATAAATTCAATCAGGTATTACCACATCTTAAAAAATAACTAATATTTAAACCCACTATTTCTAAAATCTTATAAATGTAGGAATTTGATTAAATGATTGTGTAAAATTCTTTAGGTTATCAATGTATCATAATTAAACCCATAAAAAATCCTTATCTTTTATATGAATCAAATTAAAGACCTATTTTGAACCCAAAAATAAAAAGAAACACCTATTTATTATCTGAGACTCTATGTTATGTTTGGTATGCATTAAAATTAGCTATCAAAATACATATTTTATATTTTAATATGTATTAAACACTTATAGTTGATTTTAATATGCTAATAGAATTTTTTTTATAAATTAATCTAGATGTACATATGTACGACTGTAAATCTTCATACACCTCTTGTCTTTTTCTTTTATTTCGATTTCTGTGTTGAGGTGTATTATTTATATGCTATACGTAATTATTTTTACGTTATCGTATGTTGTATTTATGTGTTTTATGAATTTTTTTTCTTCTGATTTTTACATTTTTTGTGTTGTAAAATATTATATGGAGTTTTCCAATGATAAGAGTATTATTAGTTTATTACCATTTATTTATTATTTAAACACCTATATAATAGAGAGGAGATTTCTTCATCCGTACGTAGTGTATACTGTATACACACGGGGTGGTACTAGCCGAAGCCCCGAAAAAGGGAGAACCCTGTAAAATTGGCGCCAAACGTCGTTTCACCTTGTCACTCAAAGTGTATCCCTCACTCAAACCCTCCTCCTTCTTTATTTGTTCCTATAACCCCCAAGGCCCCAATTCCCAAATCAACCTTAGGGTTTTCAATATTTCTGCACGTCCTCCGCAGGTAAGTGCTTTATGTTTGTTTGTTTGTTTTTTTTTATTAAAAAACTCAAAACTGAAAGGATGAAAACCCGAATCCTAATGGTTCAGTGAGAAACCCCAATTCCCCAAACCCTGCCTCCATTGTCAAATCTCAAGCTCAGTCTCACCTCTCACCTCTCCACATCTCACTCCCGTTTGCGCCGGCTTCTCTGCCTAGGTTCGCGTTTTGTGGCGCCGTCCCTGTCCCTGCCTTCCCGTTTCGCTGTGCCGTCCCTGTCTCTGCCTTAGCGTTTCGCGGCGTCGCCCCTGTCTCTCCCTTGGTAGCTTCCTCGACGTGCCTCTGTCTGTGACTGGTACTGGATTCTTCCTCCCCGTGCCTCTCCTAGCCAGCTTTTTTTTTTCAATTTATTTCTTGTTTATTTTGTTAATTGTTATTGTTATTGTTATGTGTTGGACTGCTGGTTTATGTTTTATAATTGTTTCTTGTTATTTTTGTAATAATGGGTGCTGTATATGGGTAATTTTAGATGATGTGATATTTTATTTGGACAGTGTTAGATCAATTTAATATTTGCACTAGCATAAATATCTGTCTTCTATATGGTGTGAATGTCTTTGTTTTTGTGAATATGGTGTGAACTTGGACATTGTTAGATCAATTTTATTTGTGAATTTTATTTGGACAGTGTTAGATCAGTTTTATTTGTGAATGTCTTTGTGTTTATGAATATGGTGTGAACTTGTACATGATATATGAAAGAGAAAACAGTTGCCAAAGAAGGAAACAAGAGGCTATTGGCTCCATCATCCAGCTATGAAGAGAAAACAGTTTGATGCATGTAAATGTATTTTCCTTTTATGTATCTTCTTTCCTCATAATGAATAATAAGTGTATGTAGGTTTGATGGTCTTCGATATTTTGCACATACTAGAATTTTACAGAAAAGTGTTAACCTTTCATCTAACAGAAGTCATAACTTGATAATAGATGGGACTTAGACAAACTAACCTCAGAAGTAGACGTGTGTGTGTCCTTAGCAATCAACAATAGGACCCACTTTGAATGATACTAATGAAACAAGGTTTTAGAAGTTTCAGTGCTTACTCCAAGTTTCTCAACTAGTCTATTCTTGACCGATGCATCATATGGGATTTTCAAGCATGTGGAGTTATGCTTGTAATTTGTTTATGGATATTATGACTTTATAAAAAATGTTGAACTATTGTTGCATTTTAGTTTTTTCTTTTTAGGAATTGAGATTTTATATTCATTAAAGACATTTATTTCAAATTTTAATGTAAAGTTTTACATAAATTTTAACTTTATTTATTTGAGACTGGTTTAATGGTTCAACCAGTGGCTTAACGGTTGACCTTTAAATCAATGACCCATAGGCTGACCAGTTTGATGATTGGTACGGTTTTTACAACTATGTTCCTTTTTGTTGTTGTTTTTGAAACAACAAATAACTTGAATGATTTAATATTTTAGTTAGAATATTAGTTTTGAATGACTTTAATGGTTGAATGTGTTCACTGTCTAGCCCTGTCTAAATGCCCTTCTGCTTCGTTTTCTTTCTGATTTGGAACTGTTGTTTTTTTCTGTTTCATACTCCATTTTAAAGTTCGAAATTGATTTTCCCTCTTTCTTTCTTCTGGTTTCGATCTTTGAAACCTAGCTTCAAAGAGCAAGATCGAAGTTTTCGTATTCGTGCAATGGAGGAACCACGTCCAACCAAGCGCCCTAAAATTGTCAGGTTTGTATACTCGTATCCTAGTTCTTCGTATTATGTAATCCATCGATTTTCCTGTCGCCCCTTTTAGCTTGCTTCCTTGGAAACCCGTCTTTGCAGGAAATAGGGCTGTGGAGTGTGGTGTTTGTTGTAAGCTTTGTCATTGATCCGTCCGTAATGTTAAGGAAACAATGTAGGATCCTTTAAGCTGGGAACTTGAAAGTGTGAAGTGTTAGGGGTGCCTTTTTTATTTTTAATTTTTTTCGGGAAGTATTTGAATAAAAGCTTATTTGGTTTTACAAACATTTTTATTTTATTTTCAATTTAGAAATAAGAAACTCCTGGTTCATATGTTATAAAATTTCACATTAAGCTAAAATTGACTGATATAGTTATTATATACATTAAGCTAAAATGGTTGTACAACTTGTTATGAATGTTGTGATGAGAGAGCTGATGGTTTAAATTTTGTTTCAGGGGGGATGATGATTATATGCCTGGAAACATTCTTGAGATTGAGCTTTCTAAGTTCATGACCTTGGATCACTTGAAATGCAAACCTGGGCCTCGACTGAATCTTGTAGTTGGACCCAATGGTTCTGGAAAAAGTTCTCTTGTGTGTGCTATTGCACTTGGCCTTGCAGGAGAGCCTCAGGTTGGTTTGTCTTTTCCTGCAATAGAATAGTTTCTCAAAATTTTATCTTTGAACCATTTTACATGAAATCTTTTCTTCTTGCAGTTGCTTGGGCGAGCAACTAGTGTTGGGGCATATGTAAAGCGGGGAGAAGAGTCTGGATCCATTAAGATTACATTGAGAGGGAATAGTAAGGATGAGCTTATTGCCATTACTCGCAAAATAAATACTAACAACAAGTCTGAGTGGTTGTTAAATGGTAACACTTTAGATACTCTTATTTTTTACTAGATGCTACTTTGTTTTTGACGTTAATCATTATGATTTGACTCATTTAAGACCACTTGATTAAGGTTGACCAATATTTTAAATGTTTTAAAATTTGGTTGAGCATGATATCTAAAGACAAAATATTTGTCGTGTTTGTTTTGTCATTCAAATAGTGATAATCACAATTAGAGCTCTTTCACCTCAGAAGAAATATTTTCTTGTTTGGCAAATTACCCATTCAAAAGGGTGCAATGGCTCTGTTTATCCATTTAGTGTACTATACCTAATGAGATAAGGCTTTGTTGTTGGAAAATTACCCCTTAGCTTTTACTGTTCTAGTAATTTTGCCCTCAACCCTGGTCTGACTTGAAGCCACATTTTAATGCTTCTCCATTGTCCTTTCTGTTTCATTTGTTGTTGCATTTTTTAAAGTGTAGTAGGTATCCTCGTTCCACCCTTTGTTTTTAAAATGTTATAATTCTTGACGAAGTGATTTATTTTTGTTATTAGATACCGAGTAGAGTCGATTATTTTCATATGAATGTTGGCCTGAAGGTGCAGAATTTCATCTTGAAGTAGCATGATCTTCATCAGCACTGTCATTTTAATATAAATTGTTATTCATTTCAGATTAAGTTTGCAAGAACTTAAATTTTGGACTGCCACCGCTGCCAGTTGGTGCATTTCAACTTTTATGCTGTGTATTTCAAGATTTGTTTCTGCCTTGAATTACATATTACATAATAGATGAATAGAGACAAAGAGTCACATGCTCTAACTACTAATAACACACAATAGTTCTGTATCTATGAGATGCTTAAACAATATGATAACTAACTAATCTGATTTTTCATTGTGTTTATTTCAGGGAATATAGTTCCCAAAACTAATGTAGCTGAAACCGTTAAGAGGTTTAACATCCAAGTCAATAACTTGACACAAGTAAGCATATGACCTATAACCAAGTAATTTCATTGCATACATTTCCTTTTCTGAAAAAAAAAATAAACTATCTATTTTTTGGTTATATTATGTGACATTTTATTGGGTTATCTACTTGGCTACACTCCAGATTTTCTGAGTTTTGGAGGATGATCCTATGGCTTTAATTGTTATCTATTTCTAGACATGTGGCATACTGAAATGTGTTGGTTCTTAAATATCTTATATGATTTGGAGCATAAGTATTACATAAGTTTTGGATTGGTTTCTGCTCTCTCCCCCTCTGATATCTTTTCTTCTAATTCTTATTATCAATGTTATGCATTTGGACATACAAATCTCCCTTGATGGTCAAATCCTCTATATGGACTCCGGTGCATAATAGAACTAACTCTAATGATATGTTGCAGATTCTAAGATCACACAATGCAGTTTCTCATGATGTGATATTTGCGATGTTCTATATTTTTATGTTTGATTTTATTTGGTATGCATTGTTTGATATATTTGGTGAGTGCTAGTTGTGTCATAGAGTTTGGGTTTGTTGTTTACCAACTCTGTTATACTGTTAGTTTTTAACACAGGAAGCCATTTATCTATGTGAACGTTGTTTTGGATTCGTTGTGTAATTTTTTTCTCCCTTTATCTGACCTGACAACTTGTTTGGGATTAATGCAATTTGTAGTTCTTACCACAAGACAGGGTTTGTGAGTTTGCAAAGTTAACTCCAGTCCAGCTTCTGGAAGAAACTGAAAAGGCTGTTGGTGATCCACAACTTCCTGAGCAACATGGTGCACTAGTTAATAAAAGTCTTGTATTGAAGAGGATTGAAGTGGTAAGTTAATCTTTTTCTTTGGATGGTGATAAAAGTTTTTTGTGAACATGGGAATGACTTGGCTAATTCTATTCCAGTCTATGGAGAGACATACAGGAACCTTGAATCAGTTGAAGCAACAAAATGCTGAACTAGAGAAGGATGTTGAGCGTGTCCGTCAAAGAGATGAGATTCTTGCCAAGGTTTGTTCTTTGTTTTGTTGATTACCTTTTTTATCTGAAAATCTGATTTTCCAAGGGGTTATTGAGCCCACTTGTTTTGACGTTTTATTCTTTTCTTATACCCTTAAGTTTTTCCCCCTTTCTTTTCTTTTCTAACTTTATTCTAGACGATTTTGATCCTCTTACCTTGCCAATTTTTTCCATGTCCTCCTGAAATACAAATTTTAAATAATTTCTTAATATGTCTTACCTTTTTCTTTTCATGAAGGCTGCAACCATGAAAAAGAAATTGCCTTGGCTTGAATATGAATCGAAGAACGCTCAATATTTGGAAGCTAAGCAACGTGAGAATAATTCGGCAAAGGCAATGGAGGAAGCTGCAAAGTTACTAAATGATCTCAAGGAACCTATTGAGTACGGAAATCTTTATTATTTTTTCATTTGATAGATGAGAAGGTTGCATATTTTGGGATGGGTTGAGGTAGGTGGGCCTCCACTGAATTTCATGAAAGCTCATCCTTTACGAAGTCTAACTGTGGGTTTGGTGTTGTGTTTTCTAACTGGATTCTTGTCTCTTGATGACCTTGATCAAATTTTGTTAAATTTTAAATGAAACACATTAGAAGTGTATTTGGCCCGGAAGAAGTTTAAATGAAACACATACATCACAGGAGATAGCCTTATGTGGCCGATGAACCTACAGCAAGTCATTGGTATTAATTTTGTTAAGCATAGTTGTTCATATAAAAGATTTTACTTTAGAGGGAGCTGTGGAATTTCCTCCCAACCCCAATTTCTTCATATATTTTTCTTGTCCTTTGTTGATGTTTTGTTGTTTTCTTAGATTGTTTCGGGGCAGAAAATTGGGAGTTAAAGAAGATCATTGATAGTAAGGACAGGTTCCTTTATAAAATAAAAAAGATGGGATATGTGGTTTAATTGATTCTGTTTAGACTCCAGAGTTGTATACATTAGGGTCTTCCTGAGTTCCTGTTCATTCTTTTAAAAACCACACACAAGCTTCAAATATGCTCTACCTTTTTATTAAGATTGTTAGATAACATCTACTGTTGAGAAAGATGAGAATCAAAGATTCTGCACCTGAACTCAAGGTTTCTGTATTTACGACTACCAAAAGGTTACATTAAATGCTTTAGCATTTTCCTAGATGTATTTTGAAAGATGTCTTGTTGAGAAATCTCCAAATCACTTGTTCATAGGCTTTTTTTACTGTCATTTCCATCTCAAGGAATAATAATACGTTACCAAATTGGCTTACCATTTGTTGTTCAGATCTGATAATGTACTATGATCCTTCATGTTGTTGCAGGAAACAGAAGGAGGAACAGGCTGCATTAGATGGCAAATTGAAAAAGGTTGACAGCCGTATAGAAGAGAACTACAAGAAGCGAACAGAACATCTTGCTAGAGCGGACCAACTGGTAATTTTCCACTTTTGACACGTCTTTCCTTTCTTCCATCTACTTTGTTGAGAGTCTGGATACAAGTATTTGTAACAAAGGCGACTGGAAGAAGATAGTATTTTCCATGTTGTACTTGTGGGTTTATCCTGTACGTTGTAGCATAAAGTTGTGTGAATTACAGTTTTTATTTTTTATTTTATTTTAAAATGATTTATAGGATGTGAAGCTGCAAGGGAAGTACAAGGATATGAAAAATTTGAGAGAAGAGGAAGAAACCAGGCAAAAAGAACTTGAAAAAATTAGGAAGGAACTTGCTGCTGCTGAACTTGAACTTGAGAATCTAGGTCCTTCTGATCCTGGTCGAAAAGAAGAGATGGTAAACATTATTAACTTGTTTTTCCTTAAATAATTTAATTCAAAATTTAATTTTGATAATTGTTTTTATTTTGCTATATAAGAGTACTGTTATTGTCATTCAATCATATGCCGCTACATGTGAGATTTGAGGTATTGGGAGTGAAAACCTAAGCCATAAACCTTATAAATGATTGAAAATCCTTGTAAAATATTTGTGTTCGGAGAGAACATCAAAAATAAAATCCTTTCTATGCATTTCGTTTACAAGATGGTTTAAATATGTATGTCCAAACTCCCAAGGTTGTCAATGGGGGATCACTGCTTACGGCATTTAGCCAAAAACTTGCTATAAAATTATAAGGGACCTATGTATATATATTATTTGGGCCAAAATATTACCCAAATGTCCTCTTTTGATTTTCATTACATTTTTGTCCTAAAATATTTTTATATAATTCGTGGAAGGGTCCCTGTATTACACAAATACACATTAGTGTGTTAATATATATTCTTTCTTTCCCTTTTTTGTTGTTTTTTACTTATTTATGCTTCTTTTGTTGTTTAATTTTCTTTTAGTAATTCTTAGGTTAATAAAACAAAAACAAATATGAAATTGAGTTAAAAAAAAAAAACTAAAAAATCCTTAATAAAATAAATTAACACTTAATTTTCCAGTCGTATTTTTAAAAACTACGTTGATTTTGCATTATTTTTTATTGAACTTCAGGACATATAAAATTCAAATTCTTAAATTCCTTAAGATTGAGATGCAATGTTACACAGAGAGCTACAAGTTAGATGTATCTTTTCAAAATTAAGTCACGGTATCGATTTCGAATTTTGTATATCTAACTTGATGAGTAACATAGGATCTCAATCTTGATGAGTAAAACTTGGTGAGTTTTATTAAATCATTAATTTTCATTTTAAATTCATCATTTTGTAAAAATACTAATTTTATTGAATTTGAACTAAGGCACCAAATTAAATTTCTATTCTTATTGATTTTTATTTTATCGTATTTTATTTTTATCAATGTGGAGTATTATGATTGTCTTATTGATATTTGGGAAGTTAAATAAATAATTAGGGATTTAAGGTTTTAGGTCTAAATTATATTTTAATAACTACAATTTTAGTGAACAAATTGGAATCTCCACTCCATCCATGTGTAACCCTTTTTTTTTGGGATCTAATGATTATAGGAATGTTTATAGTCTCCGCTAATTTGCCAACTTGTGGAGCTAATAGCTCCCTTATTTAAGGGTCAGTTTGGATTGGCTTTTGAAAAAAGATCTTTTTTATCTGTCTTATTTAAAAAGATCTTTTATTAATAGACATTGCTTTTTCTTTTGCTTTTTTAAAAAAGCAACACATTGTTTGCCTCTTAGAGGAGGCGATGAGTTTAATTAACCACTTTCCATGTTTTTAGGAAGGTTTAGGTAAGATGTGTTTTTAAATATGAAGATATGATTTCTTATGATTTGAATTATAAAAGCCGTTTTTTTTGGTTGTTATTCAAGTTCTCCAAAATCATGTTTGGTTTGGGTTGTGAGTTTAGTGGTTTTATTGAATCCAAAGGGAATGACCAGAATAGAGCCCGTAATCACTGGAAGTTGATGCTGAGTTTCTATATGTACCTTATGTGATCTCAAGGAAATGCTCAATGTTATGGATCAAATCTAAGTAATGGGCAGCACAAGGCGTCTAGTAGAGATGCTTTCTTTTTTACTTCAACATCTTACCAACAAGCAAATAATTGGAATTATTGTCCGTTATCACTTGAACAATATTTTCTTCCTTAGTCACCTCCACAAGGGAATCAAGCAATTCAAATATTTTCTCACCCATCTTCACTAGAGGCATCGACAGACTTCGTGAACTTAGTTCAGACATGAGAGTTCACCAATAAGTTAATGATGCACCTTTGCTTCTGAGCCGTCCGTGCATTTGACATAATTTTGCAACCATGCTTTCTCCAAATCTCCTTATGATACTTGAACAAATTTTTGTTATACTCCACAATGGATGGCATGGTAAGATGGAACCGACAAATTTGGACCCAAGCTGCCAATAGAGTAAGATGATAGGTTGTTAAAATAGAATTGTAGGAAGAGAAGAAAAGTAGAGAACAAGGTAGCATTAGAGAGGCTACCACTCTCCTAAGGTCTTGCCAAGCCTAAATCTTTTCTTTTCCTATTGATTCCCTTCATTCCGCCTATACACTGTCAGTCCTTTATCATATAATAGAATTCATCCCTCACTCGCGCCCTCTCCTCTAACTTTTCTTTCATTATTCTACCGTAAATAAAAGGCAAATGAGCTATTTTAGCACTCTCTTCTCTAACTAACTTAGCTGCTTCTTTTTCCTCATTTTTTATTTTTTCACTTGGGTACTTAACACATGGCTTTATGTTGTTTTGTGTACTCATCATTTACATATGTTTTTGCATTGCCCAATGCCCAATAGCCGTTTTCCTATGGAACAATTTGTTTAGCATATTTGGTGAATGTTGGGTGTGCCCTGTAACCCTAGACCAATTTCCATTGACTAGGTTTGTTGGGTTTGGTAGTAGAAAAGAGGCAAAATTTCTTTGGCAAAGTGCAATTTTTGCCACTATTTGCACTATTTGGTTAGAGTGTAATACACACACATTCAATTACAATTTTTCTGACATGCATGCTTCATATTGCTGGCATGCATGTCTTATGGGATAGAATTAGACACCTAGCATCTAGTTGGAAAGTCATGCTTTATTACCAGCTAGCTGTTTGTTTTGTTATGATTGACAAGAGCTATACAGTTATCATGCAACTGCTGTTTTGCCAGCATAAGATTAAGCCTACATAATTACATTATGCAGCTTTGACAAGCTCTCTAAATATTCAAAGTTCAAACTCGATGTAGTCCAACAGATCTTAAAGCTTCAAAGTTTTCTGTTTGAAACTGTTTTACGTGTGTGCAATACTATTTCACTGGACTTTACTGCTAATGATCTCTTAAAGTTCATGATATCTTTAGAGACTTTACGTCTCAAACATGTGACATTGGAAAGCTATGCTTCGTTAATCTTTTGTTGAGAGGATATCTTTTCCTCCCTTTTCTTGAATTATTCTTTTCCCTGTCTTAATGATATTTTTCTTTTATAAAGTGAAATGAAAGAAACTATTTTACTTATAAATATATTTGTATTTCGGTACTGATATGAAATCTCATATCACATGAATCAATTTCTCTGGATATTACTTTGTAAGTTTCTGTATTTGTTTGTACTTGCACTCATATATCATGGTTGATTTTTTCGGCTTCCAGCAAAGACTACGAGCTGAAACCTCTAATATTGATTATGAAGCAAAAGTGTTGCAGTCTCACATATCTCATGTAGAGAGTGAAAAAAGTCATAAAGTGGAATCGTTGAATAAATGTAAAGAAAGGTAAAAGTCATAACATATATGAAATGCTCTACATTCATGTTTGTTATTAGTGAATATCTTATGTATCCCTTCTCTTTCAATCTTGCAGGTTGGAGGGCATGGACAATAAAGTTACAAAATGTTTCGATGTATTGCGAAAGGCAGGGACAGACAAGATTTTTGAAGCCTTTAATTGGGTCCAAGAACATCATAACCTCTTCAATAAGAAGGTTTATGGCCCAGTATTAGTAGAGGTACCTATGATGAACTTATATGTTTTTCAGCTGTTATAGCTTTTTGACTTCTTACATAGTCTGTTAAGTACGGGTGTAACTACAGGTGAATGTCTCAGATCGAGGTCATGCTGCTTATCTAGAGGGTCAAGTTGCGCAATATATTTGGAAGGTAACTATAGATGTTATATGCAAAATCTATTGCATTCCATTTTTATAAAGACTGCACATTATGTTTTTGTTAATAAAAATTTGGTTGTTTGGTCAAGGAGATTTATTTATTTTCTGATTGCTTAAATTAAGTTTCTTAAGTGTGAACAATTTTGAAATTGTAGATGGAGTTCTATTTATTTTTCCCTGTTTGTGGGGAGAATGTTAATGGTGTGTTTTGGGATGCCTGGTTTATTTCAGAGATATCAGATGCTTCTCCCAGAATGACTTGTTCCTTTTTGTTTTGTCTTGTATTTTCTCATTGTATGGTTTATTTAGGAGCATAATAGCTTATTTTCTGTAATCTGTAGTAGTGAAATTATGATTTTTAACAAGTCTCTCATCAGTAAGAACTACACACACTTGTACATCATCCAATTGGTTATCTAATGCCTTACCTATGTGATTACTTCTGTATGCATGTCAATGCTAATACTTTTAATTTTGTTCTACTTCCAACTATTTTTTTTAAATTTTTAATTAGTTATGTTTAAAACAATTATGGTCAGTTGACAGAGAAAAACTATATACTGGTAAATAGTAACTAAACCACAAAGTACTCAACTAGATGAAGAATGTAAATCCTAAATGACAAGTATTAATGAAATCAATGCCTTAGTTGCCACTGACCAGAATGATTTCATCAACCTGTGAACATTATTCCGCTTAAGGGTAACATCAGCAAAGACCATTATGGTACAGCTCCCTTTAATTCCGAGACACAACACACTTAATCATGTTACCACATTTATGTTCGGTAACAGATGGACCCATTATGTGTATTGAGAGAGATATAAACCTTTAGATTCAAGCCAAGTGGATTAGATGATGGTTGCTTTTGGTGTTATTTATGATGAAAAGGTAGTGCTCATGCTTGAGGGGAAGTTTGAAAATACAGCTATTGACCAGCGATGTGAAGCTGAAAGTGGGTTATTGAAGTTTCAACAATTGGAGCGATAACTATTGTGTATTTGTCTTGGATAATTGTCAAAATGAGTTTTTACATAGCATTATTTTTAAAATTTTCTTTAGCTTCTCTGTTATTATTTGTGCAGATCTTTTGTTTCTCCTTTTTTGCCCCTTATATCCTGTGCTAAGTTCTAAAGATAAGGTTTCTGATAACTTTTGATTGCTATAAGTGCTGCATTTTAGTTCCCCCTTCTTTTGGGGCATGTTAGATGAATCATGTAGGCGCTTATAATGTCTATTTTTTTGTGTTCAAATTCAGTCGTTGATAACACAAGATCCTGGTGATCGGGACCTCTTGGTGAAGAACCTAAAACGCTTTGATGTTCCAGTTTTAAATTATACTGGTGATGTTGACCAACGAAGAGGGACTTTTGGAATTCGAAATGACGTAAGTTTGGTGGTTAATTTTTTTTGCACTCCCAATTCTAGCTACCTAAGGTTTTAACATTATTTTAACCAGATGCGTGCCCTTGGCATTTACTCCCGGCTGGACCAAGTCTTTGATGCTCCGACTCCATTGCTGTCAAGGAGGTTTTGATTCGCCAGTTTAATTTGGATAATTCTGTATGCCTCCTGAGCTACCTTTATAGATTAATACTTCAAATTTATATACTTTTTAAAATGCCAACGTATTTGTGTGTGATTGTTGTGTAATTTGCACTTTATCTTCCAATTATTCTATTTCAGTATATTGGATCCAAAGTTACTGATGAGAGGGCTGACAAGGTTCCACAATTGGGAATTTATAATTTGTGGACACCAGAAAATCACTATGTGTGGTCTAAGTCATTGACCAAAACCCACTACTTTTAAAAATTGGAAATCTCAATCCACAACAGTGGTAACAGGCAAATTAGAGACAGTGGCAATATGTTAAGCGAATAGCGAGAAGATTTTCATATCAGTAGTAATTAAACTTACACCAGAAGTAATTAACTTCAGGCAACAAGCTTTACCTCAATGGTTTTTCACAATTTGAAATTTCTTGTCAATCATGACACCATAGGAATTAAAAGAGAAGAAGTAAATAATAAATTCCAATCGGATTGTTAATTGATTATGTAAAATTTATTTCTTCTCGATTAAACACATAAAATTCTACTTAATCCATGTCAACAGCACGTTAAATCATTCATGTGCAAGTGTGCAACATCAGCATTAAATTTATCAACAGATTACCTTAGCATCAAATTCAATCAAAGATATCCGTTGTTCAATAAAGCTTCTTCTATAAGCAACACACTCAACGAGAAGTTCCTGTCAACAAATTTTTGAGCATCAACAGCAAAAAAACTTGATATCCGAAATTTTAAGTATATCCTCAGTCGGAGAAAGACATTAAAAGAGAAAAGTCAGAATGTGTTTGAACCTTCACCAAAACAAATTAATCCCAACAACTTCGAATAATAAAATGTTAACCTCCAAATAACATGAAATTAAGGGAAAAGGAACTGAATATCACCTTTAGTTTCATTGCATTACGGAATCTCTGAATGTTAAGTTTATTTGCTAGATCAACAAACTTTGCTATCACAGCATCTCTATCAATGGGCTCCTCCAATGATTTCAGTTCATCTCTCTTTTTCTCTAAAGCCACTATGACGTGGAAAGCAAAAGATGCAAAAAGTTAAAGATATCCAGTACCCAATGCCTTTCCAATCTAATTTTTGTCAACACCAATCATTACACACAAAATATAACGTATGTTGGAGAAATTTTAGTAAACATCCCCAACCGCATTAGAAATATGACCTATAAAGATGCTGCAAATAAATATTAAAGTAAAGTTCCGGCTTTCCGCGTCACTATCCTCATGTGCTCGATTTTTGGTGTTGAATTACGCCAACGTAATTCTATCCTATGGTTGTTACCAGGCTATTTGCAAATGTCATCCTGCTAACTATACATATTTCATATTTTGTTTTTGGAAGAGCTCTCATACTATCTTTTTTTAACCACTGTTAGCATTCTTCTTGATTGGAAATCCTTTACTGGGGACTTATTTGGCTAAATATGTGGAATTGCTATGAATGCCACCATTTTGAGTATTTGGTAGGAGCGTAGTCCTTGCTGTGGTGGATTTTCTTAGTTTTAGGCTTACGGTCTTCTTCTTGTTCTACAATAGACGCAACATCACATTTATTATCTTTCTCTCTCTCTCTCTTAACATTTTGAATGATTAGATTGGAAAATTAGAGGCAGATCTAAAGCAGCATGAGGGGGTTGTCAATCGGGCAACTAAGCAATTTCAGAGCCGTGAGAAGCTACTTAGTTTTTTCTTCTCATCTAATGATCATGTAAGCACACACACACACACACACACTCGTGCTTGTGCAGCATACTGATGGTCATTTTGTATTTTGTTCAGTTGAGAAAGAGACTGAGAGTCGTCAACAGCAGCTGAAAAAATACTTGAATATTGCTGAATCAATTGCACCTTTGACACCTGAGCTAGAGAGCGAATTTCGCAAGGTTTGTGTCGCTGATGAGGAATGTGATGTGCACTTTTTTAGTATGGCAATATAATTGATAATTTGCATTTGGATAATTGCCATTTGAAGTTATTGATCTTTTATTTTCTCTCTTAAATTGGCAAAACAAAGGAATATATTTCAGAAAGCATGACAATTGAATCTCATTTATTCTAGTAATAATATCCTAAAGAAGGAAGCAATCTCCTTATTAGAAATCTGATCTACAAACAATATAATAAATCATTTAAGCTTAAAAAAATATTAAAGTCCCATGCCACTCTTGACTTAGATTTTGGGTGTGATTTCAGCAAGTTGCTGCGCCACTGGACCAATCTTTTACACTCCCTGGATGAACCCTAGAAATGGAGGGCTGAGCTTTTTGTTGATTTTCTGGCATATTGATCATGTCTTAAAGGGCTAAAACTTGTCATATACCCAATCAAAATTATTAGAAAATTTTTTTTCCATCAAAACCTCATTTATATTTTCTTCTACTTGTCAGTCCTTCTTCCATGCTTTTATGTTTCATTCAGCTTCTGTTTGCATTTTGCATTGACCATATTGGCATGGTTTCTATCTGGTGGCAACACGATGGAAAGTGTCCGGTCATCCACATTTGAACCTTAAAGCATTATCTTTGATGGTCTGCAACACGATCTTAAATTCTTCTTTTGCTTCTTTTGGCTCAACCATGTTCTCTCATGACAATGTTGTTTCCTGGTATTGTTACTGTTCTATAAGCCTGTTGTGCAGTTTTTAGACATTAGCCCTCATTTTGGATGCTCTTCTTATCTAAATAGTAGTATTATTAGGATATAGAAAATAGAAATTAGGAGGAGGAATCTTCTGTAGATAGCACAACCATAAGCTTAATGTATATAACAAAGAAATGCATGCTAGTTGCACTACACATTCACCATCATAATATATATATTGATTTTTCTGACTGAAGTAATTTGTAATTTCTTTTTTACCTAACTTTTGGGCACCTTGAGAGAATTTGGGTATTTTGATGCAGATGCCCACTACAATTGAGGATTTAAATACTGCTATCCGAGAAACAATCTTTGAAGCTGGGTCAATATTTACACCTAATAGTAATGCATTGGAGGAGTATGAGGGTCGGCAACAAAAGGTACTTGTTCTGTTCTTGCACTTAGCTTTGCATTATGTTGACATGTCAAGTGAAGTCACGGTTAATTTTCAGATAGAAGAGCTTGCAGCAGAACTTGCTGCAGAGGAAGAAAAACATGGAAGGTCTAATACTGAAATTGAGGAAATTAAGGTTAGTTAATTGATATGTTTGAGACGTCACTTGATTGTTGTGTTAGGAATGCAACTATAATTGCCACTACTAAGTTGTCCTTCCTAAAAATATAATCTAGTATTGAGATTTGTAACTTAATGGGCATTTGTTTAATGTTTATCAACGTATTCCTGAGTATAGTTACTGGGATAAGCTTTCTTCTAGTGCTTTTTTCTAGTTTTATGAAGACATTATCGGTACTAATAGTTTGAATTATATTTGTGTCTTCATAGTATACTAGGCGTAAACCCACGCAACGCGGGATTAAAATGTGTAATTTTTTTTCATAAAAATGATACTTTAAAATAAATGAAAAGTCTATTTTATTAAGGAATTTTTAGACTGTGTTGATGTATAATTATTTCAATTAAAATTACATAATCTACTAATTTTTTTTTTAGTTTAGATGTGAGTACTAGAGTTGTTTAATACGTCTTTATAGCAAATTATGTAAAGGTTTAATACGTGTTTCTAAAGGTTTTTACATTGATGTTCTCTTCTAGAAAATGTGAGTAATTGAGTTGTAAGATAGCTTGTATGTTTTCATATAACTTCTTAGTTTTCCTTCCCAAATAAAAGAATCATGATCATTTTTATCAAAGAATAACATTATACTTTTACCTATTAATTTTTTTTTGCAATCTTCCCTTGTATTTCAATCTAAACAGCAACAACAACAAAGCCTTGTCCTACTAGGTGGGGTCAGCTATATGGATCAAACGACTTCATTGATCAAACGTCTCTTTATGCAGTTGATTATAGCGTTGTATGTTTTCATGTAGTTTTAGTTTTTCTTATCCAAATTATGTAAAAGAATAAATGTAATTCTTATCAAATGAAATTATACCTTCATTTCTAATTAAAATTTTCCAATCTCCTGTTGCATTTACGAAAAAGGCTTTTTCTAATTAAATTGTCTTTTTTTTTTTTTTTTTGAAACTCTAATTAAATTGTCTTTATGTATGATTTCATGTAATTTACCAAAAAAGCAATTATATGAAACATGCCACCCAAGTTACCTGATCAGTTCTAAATTTCCATGCCCTTCCTAAGGTTTGAACGTACCACCTATTTGATTTTCCTTTCTGATTTGTCTTCATTTGCAGTGTTACCTTCTTAAGATTTACTCATATATACCCGTAAACCCTAGCTACTTTCTTTTCTTACTCTAGAACATTTTTATCGTCTTCCTCTTGAATGAATTTTCAGCTTAAATAATGATCATCGACAACAAAGGTTTATGCTTGTTAGCACCCTCAACTACTTCCATTGATTCATCGTATGAAGTTGATTAAATGTGGAGTTGAATTAAGCTTTTTGGGAAAATTAGAGAATGTAATCTAATGTTGACTTTAAGTGCAGCTTTTTACACCAAACTATGACATGTCCCCTTTTCATGAATATATTAGTGAGTAGTTATAGTGAATGGACTGTGGATGTTGTTTGATTCTATATCCTTTTCCTTGCCACTTTTGTTCATGCTTTTGATTCTCTCAAAAATTTTGTCATGGGCAAAGCACCAATATGTAAGTTTTTTCTGCAGGATAAATGGCTTCCAGCACT